>JBCEWC010001049.1:0-45155 GCA_038996855.1 Solanum aculeatissimum
GGGCGGCGGCGGGAGATGAAGTAAGATTTTTTTTTTTAAATTTATAAAGATTTTTTTTTTGAAAAAAACCTAAAAACATTGGTTGGTTCTGGGGTATGGGGGTGGAGGGGATTATGATTAGAGAAAGTGGTGGAGCGGAGTAAAAAAAAAAGTTCATATTTTATTATATTTTTTTTAAATAATAATACTTTAATATTTAACTTTAAATAATATTTATTCATGTAGAGTGCGATGTGATATTTAAAAAAAATATAAGAGAGAGTGTAGTACACATACTATACTAAGAATGGAATAAAAATGCAAAGTGTGTTTATCAAATTAATAAGTAATAGTTTAGATATGAAATTTACACTTTCAATAATTTACGTATGAAACACAAAAAATAAAAGATGACAGTTCAAATATATTTTTAATATTTATCTTTTAGTTTTAATTCATTATATTTTATAATACATTTATCTTTTAACTTAATTCATTCTATTTTATGAAATGATCTAACCTCCGCATTTTGGTACTCCTCAAGTCACGTGACATGACAAAATTAAGGTGCAAATACATATTCATTAATTATATAATTTATGTTAATAAATATCTCTTAAAACATGTCATATATTTATTGAAATTACTATACTACTATTACAACAACAACATACCCGGTGAATCTTACAAGTGAAATTTGGGGAGGGTAGAAATATACACAGACCTTAGCATTACCTCATAAAGATAAAGAGATTGTTTACGAGAAACCCTCATCTAAAAAATCAAGTCCCATAAGCAGATGATACTGAATATGGAAAAAAAGGAAAAGAAAAGAAGAAAAGAAAAATGATTAATCATGAAAAGCAAATGATAGTATGTAAATATGCTAAAAGTAACAAATATAAGACGGATAATGACACCACCGGATATAAAGACACGATTAATCCTACTAACCTACTATAATCACACGACCAAATATCAACCTATACCTATTAGCTTATCATTCTTCTATCCTAATATGCGACCTCCATTCCTTCCTATCTAAGTCATGTTCTCGGTGAGATGAAGTTTTATCATATCTAGTATAATCACCTCCCTCAATACTCCTTTGGTCTACCTCTACCCCTCCGTGAAATCACTATAAATACTACAAATAAAATTTTACTATCAACACATGCCACAAATTGAAATTTTTAATAGTTTAGTTATTTATTTATTTAAGTTGAAGATCACTCTTTCATTTTTAATTTTAATAATTCAGTTGGTTGATAATCTAAATTTGATTCTAAACTTTGTAATACATTCTCCTAAGAATCTTAATAATTTAGTTGGTTTATTATCTAAATTCAATCTTGGACCTTATAACCTACTTTTACTTTTCTCTCTTTTTTTTGTTTTTTGTTGCTGTCAATTTACATGAAAAATTAAAAATAAGAAAGAAACGTGGGTTGCCTCATTGAGAAGACAAACACAGCTGTGCTTGAATTGAATCTCCATTTGTACACATGTACATTCCTTTCATGCACATAAAAACTCATTACCAAATTCCCATGTTGACACTAAAGATTCTCAACTCCATTGCAAGTCCGCAATTTGCCGTAAGGAATAAAAAAACAATTTTCTAGCATAGGCATATCATTAATAGTTATCTTCATTGGATCGTATTCTTAAAAAAAATTCAAAAAAGCAACAAATAATATTCCATAAGGCCTCACTGCGTTTTACCATTACTGATACCCTTTCTGCATCTTATAATAATTTAAAAAAAAAATACTTATTTCTTTTTGTTCTTTCATCAGGATAACCCAAGAAATTATTTAGACTTGTTTTTAATGCAAGTAAGGTGAAATTGATTTGATTGTTGTATGTTTCTGGAACAAGTGGGTGATTAAAATTCTTGTTATGAAATTCGGGAAAGAGTTTACAACGCATTTAGAAGAAACCTTACCCGAATGGAGGGACAAGTATTTGTGTTACAAACCCCTAAAGAAACTTCTCAAGCACCTTCCTTCCACCGGCGATAATCATCCTGACGCCGGTGACAATCCTCCACCTCCGCCGCCGCCCTTGCAGGACTGGTTCCTCAGGATTCTCAATGAGGAACTTGACAAATTCAACGATTTCTATGTAGATAAAGAGGAGGAATTCATTATTCGCTTCCAGGTTTCTTTTATTCTTCCCTACAAATCCTAGTGTATGTTAATCAATCAAACTGTGTATTATTAATTGGGGATGGCTATATGAATCTGTTATACTCTGCTACGCCCAATTTCTTAGAATTTTATTTGAAATTCTGATTGATGCATATTCTTTTACCTATTGCTTTTACCGCATTAATCTTGTAAATTGCACGGGGATTAGCTGTGATCTTTATGCTTATTATTCTAACTTAAAACTTTATTTCCACAAATTGTTTCTTAATTATACTTTGGACGGATCATGAAAGATGTGAAGCAGGGGTGTACAAGTACTGCTTGTTACACTGGAGTTCTAGAGTATGATGAATATAATGGAGAGACTTTATTTTTTTTCTTGATAAATGTGGTGTCCTAGCTAACTTGTGTGCATCTCGACTAATTTCACGGGTAGCTGCTATCTTCCATCGTTGTAGATGGAAGAAATCACCTAGATGAAGGGATTTTTAAGGTTTCATCCGCTGCTACACATAATTTTTGGATGCAGCATTGGCTGCAATTCTGCGGAAGTATAAAGCAGGTCAATTGGAATTATGGAAATTGATGACAGTATTTGAAGTAGAATAAGAGGGAAGTTTATGCAAATGAATTTATGAGGAACTTGAGAGGGGTGACAAGAACTTAATCGCTGCAGCACTAGAAGGAGATAGATATATTCAAAAACAAATAAATAAGTGTTTAGGGAGGATATCACAGGGGCTACCTGGAGAATATTCTTAGTTAAGCTGAAGCATAAGAGTATATTAATGGTATATTCCACCTTAGTGCCTTTCCAACTTGTTGAACTATTTTAAGAAATGAGCCTACATGTCTTAAATTATAATATTACTGTCATAATCAACACGACCTACATTATTTTTAATCTTATAACTGTGGTCCCGAGCCAATTATGTCCACCTTGATTCTACTGAGTTCCTGCTACGTCGCACTAATATAGTTATGGGTAACTCTACCGGCCAACACTTCTACAGATCACCTTTGGAAAAAATCACCTAGTGTCTTTATTAGTTGATCTAGCCTGCAAGGTGTTCACCCACTTATTTGGTTACTTGGCCAACTCTCAGGTGCTTAATCAACAGAACAACCTATGTTGATTTATGTAGTTAAATAGCGTAGAAACAGTCAGTCAATCCATCAATCAAACAACTATACCATTCTACACTATTCAGGTCTATTTTATTGTAATACGTAAAATGATATGTTTGAACAAATTGTTATATTGATTTTGGCCAAAGAGTGATTGGCTTGCCTTTTGATATTATGGAAGGATTAGCAATAAGATGCCCATTAAGTTTGCCTTCAGCATCTACAGATGCAATTTTAATGAAATTCCATCTTACCTGATTTTAAAAAAAAAGGAGAGATGTGCATTAAGTTTGAAGCACTATAACGTAGTAATAATTTATATTAATTTGAGTTCCGGAGATAAAATTTTCACTTACGAAGACATTACCATTATTTTGGTCAAAGGAGAAAAAGTTTAGGTCACTTCATTGACATGAGTTTGTTATCAATTGCTACTAGAAGTCTGGAATCGTGTACTTGCATGATTAGATTGTTTTGTCCTATACAACATGGCATCCCTAAACTTAGATTCCCTAAGAGAAGTTCCTCCAAATTTGATGGTGCTGGCAGTTAGTTTCGTTGTTGTTGTATGATTACTGCCCAGTTTGGCAAGGGTTTGACAGTTTATTTCTCGTCTCACAACTGCTGGTTTATTGTGCTATTTTTCAACTGCAAGTTTCGCCTGTTAATAAGCATGTATCTCATGTGGGCACAAGCAGTGGATTACGTAAGATAGACCCTAAATATGAATATAGAGTTGAACTTGCCTATGAATTCATCACAATGGATTAGCGCTGTCTATATTGTACAGTTTGCTTCTTTGTCTGTAGCTTGTGCACAAGTAAAAGATATGAAATAAACCTTACTTTCATTATAGTGAAGTTCAATATATTCAAAACAATTGACACTTGAACATACTCGCAACCCTAAAAATCACCATTTTTAATTAATAGCTGAGTCAATCAATGGTCTGATGCAGTGGTGGTGCCACATATACTTGAGGGATGTCGATCGAATTACACTTAATTTGATTAAGTTGGGTCTCTTAGTCTCAATAATGCAGGATATCATAATGCATCCCCCCCCCCCCCCCCCTCTTTTTTCTTTGTACTAATTAGAATTTGATAAAGTTTGGAATGGAGGGATTGGACTTTCGAAGTTACTCTTATCTGTTTCATGCCTTGGGTGAAAAATTGATATTATCTTAGTCTTATAAGGATTGTTTGGTGGTGAAATGAGTGATGCAATGCATAATTTGGAAACCATTCATTTTTGGACTTGTTGTTATGCCGTGGAGGATGACATTCGCTCGTGGTTTCCACGTAAAAAAAATTGTGGTGGTAGATGGGGAATAAGGAAAATTATTTTGGTTGAATTTATCAAGGGCACTTTTTCGATTTGGACTTGGATCGATCCTTTCTAATGGAGTTTCAGAAGGGGATGGAAAATAGGGAATTTTTAATTCTCTTTCTCTTTTTCTTGGTCTTGGAGAGGTAGGATTGAGAAGGACGGGTTCAAGAAAATATGCCCCAAGTAAGCAAGTAAAAATTTAAAAGTGAATAAATAAATATGCATTGGATTTGGGTCGATTGAGTTGTTTCCTTCAAACTTCTTTTTTTTTTTGCATATATAAATAAAATGACCCCGTGGCCAAACCAATTTTTTAACACACACACACACACCCCAAATAAAAAATGTGTATATCAATTGTAATTTTCTTTGGTATGGGAGTTGATCCAATCTCATATACTTCTATACCAGGAATTGAAGGAACAAATTGAAAGAGTGAAGGAGAAGAGTGGCAAAGATGGAGTTCTCACAAAAGACAGTGAATTCAGTGATGAAGTGATGGGTATACGTAAAGACTTTGTTGCCATACACGGGGAGATGGTTCTTCTTAAAAATTACAGCTCTCTAAATTTTGCAGGTAACACAGTATTTACACTCTATTTAAAGCATATATTTGTGATATCAGTTAGTTACCATTGCTCAAGCATTTGTGTTTTCAAGTGTCGTATTGCTCTTTTTTTTAGAGGAATAACAACCTCAATTACAGCCTGTTTAAATTTTTTTGCAAGGTGTAAGTCCCATCAGCTTTCTGTAACAAATTGTTTTGTTCCCTTAGGTCTTGTTAAGATTTTGAAGAAGTTTGATAAACGAACTGGGAGATTGTTGCGTCTTCCCTTTACACAGCTTGCTCTTGATCAGCCCTTCTTTACAACCGAGCCTCTAAATAGATTAGTCCGTGAGTGTGAGGAAAATCTCGAGCTCCTATTTCCTTTGGAAGCAGAAGTTGTGCAATCAGATGCTACTGCAGAGGAGCCGGCGGGAGGAACTACTTCTTATGCTTCAAATGTTTCTCCGGCGTTGCCACTCGGGGAAGAAAATGTGGATATATATCGAAGTACCCTTGCGGCAATCAAAGCTATTCAGGGACTGAAGAAGGCAAGCTCCACCTGTAATCCACTATCATTTTCATACATCTTTGGTAACCAAGATAATGATAGCACAGGTGCCATAACTGCAGAAAACTCTGATTCAGACCAGTTTGTTGCCTCTTGTAGTGATAAAGAGACGGATCAAGAGGATTCCCATCCACCGGAATAGAGTTTACCATTGTAGTTTGCTCAGTGGTTTGTTGTTGACTAAGGGAGATAAAATGGTTTGCTTCTTCATAGTATGCTGCTGATCTGGAATAAATTGCTCTCCATCTTATAACTTTTAGCACTAATTGGACTTTAGTAATTCTTGGATTCCTTCTCATATGTTTGAAACTTTTGCGGGGAAAACCTTCTAAGATACACGTTCTGCGGAAGATGTTTAGCATCAAAGTTTTGTCTTTGCAAAAGTTGAACACTCTAGTTATAGGTACCCATTGCTATTAATAGCGTGTTTATTATGTGTCCAATTCGTCAGTCTATGAGTTTTGATCAACAGTTGTGAAGTGTGTTTTCATTTAGAGAAAGGGGTATTATGTTGTCCGTTCTTCACTGATTAATCTATAGGCATAATACATATACATTCAAACTTTGATCTCAATTGATAACTAAATATTCCAACTTGATCCTATCAAAGAGAATGCCTACTAATTTCATGAAAATACTGAATCAGTTGTAGCGCGTCTTGTTAGAGAGTCAACCAAGCACGATTGTATTCAACATTCTTTTTTGTCCTAGTATGAGACATGACTAGAGAAAAAGATCAGCTAAATGTACATTAAGTTCAGATACAATATTATATGGAATGCACAAATCTACTTTCTTTCGTCCTATACACCTTCACTGTGTAATTAATTACATGAACAAAATTCCATTATAAGAATCAAACAATTGTACAAGACAAAAGGAACCAAGGAAAAAGAAGATCAGTTTTGACTCTCGAGTACTCTGGATTCCTTTGATTTTCCTCTTACATACTTTTGTCTTCGTCGTAGTTGAAAGGCAGGGGTACAGACTTGGCGGCACGATATTTCCCAACATTATTTAGGTGCTCATTTTCCAACCTGCAGAAAAACTACTTTTAGAGGGAAAAAAAAGGTACCATCTTATATGTGAAGTCGAATAAATACACAAGTAGTTGGGTAACTCATCAAATTTCTGTAATGAAATAGATAGGAATTAACTTATGCCTATATATACATCGAACAGTGCAAAAATATCTGAACATGTTGCAGACGAGAGTAGTTATTTTTTGTAATGTAAGATAAGATTCTTTACGTTGTCTGTGTATAGAATTCAAACTCAATAGGTAATGAGCCTGACCTGAAAAAGTTCCACAAGCCTCGGCGAAGGATTTCCAAACAGGCAACAATTGCAGCAAAAGCTTTCTTATGCAGAAATGGCAGTTCTTGAAAATCTAGAATCAACTGCATCCATACTAGTCTCAGAATAATGTCAAGAACCTGCATTTGGATTTCAATCATCAAATACTTAATTTCACTGCAGAATTGATTTTTGAAACCTGTATCCGCACTTACAATGGCAACAAAGTAGACAATCTTATGTGGCACAAGTAGCTTGTCTCTCAACCAGGGGTTTTTGGAATTTCTTTGCAATAGACCCCAATCTATGACAAGGTCCCAATAAGTGTTTGCAACTGTAGTAACTCCTGAAGTTGATGCTGCCATTACTTTCCAAAAGGTTCCTCTCTTCTGGTCATATAATGTCCTCATTACAAGGGCAACAATAGTTGAGAAATATTTGAGGCTATTAAGCCCCTGCATCGAATCTTTCTCCTCAAATAAGCGACGAAGACACTGAATATATCATGAAATCAAACGAAGCACAATATTACATAATTGTCAAGATATCTATAACCGGAAATAGGAATGATGATTTGCTGTGTGTAAAAATTCTCAAACCTGAATAAACCGAGACCAAAAGGGAATAATTGCAACAATTATGTATAAGATCTGGTAAACGCTGCTGTCTTGGCATTTGTTTGATCTTGTTTTGAAGTTGCCCCATACATAGTAGCAGACATAGAATTGCAAACTCCTAATTGCTTGAATCTGAAATACAAGAGCACAATATGGTTTTTCGAGATAAGCACAGGAAAATTTGCACATTATTCAAACTGAATTATCAGAATTTTGGATCCTATTTTGGTATAATGTAGAAGTTTGGCATATAGAAAAAGGCTGAGTGTCAAACCTGGCTGGTAAGTTGATCTGCTAAGATGAAATCCGGTAGAGTGACCTGCAAATTGGTGTGCAACAAGTTAATATGTATGTAGTTCCTGTGATATATGCGTCTGAATCTGCATTTCTCTTAAACAAACTGCTCGTACCTTATAGAGGGGAGCGCATACACAGTGCCAGGCAGTTCTTAGAAAGAAGAAACGACTTGAGCGATATATGATGTCCAGAGGACAAAAAATAATTAGAAGAAGAACCTGAAGAAAAGATTTAAGATCATAAGGGGGTTCAAAATTTGTGTATAGAGCAGTTGTAGAATGAGTAGAAGGAGAACTCATGTTTCTAAACTTACAAACACCAACACAAGTGGGATTAGCTCTTTCACAGTGTTATAGCTTTTTGTTATCGGGTTCATATCCATATCCAGGTGGAAGAGTGCAGCAGCCAATGCAAGTACTGAAAGACCAGAAGCAAGGAGGAAGACTTGTCTGTAACCTAATTCGGTTCCCTGCTTGAAGCCAAATATGAAGGGATAATTGACCCGAAAACGCTTCCAGTAGTACACATTCGCCCCGTACATGAGCATATGGAGTACAATGTATCCAAATAGGCTGCAATGTTAGAGGGATAATCATTACTAATACGTATTGCTTAGAACATGGTTTCACTTGTAGACAGACATTAGGAAAGGATGAATATGAATTTGTTAAAGACAGAAGGTTAGTTCACCTGTAGAGAGGAAATATGTTATCCATATACTGCCCGCGACCGACATGGTCTAGAAGGTGGTGTGCGCGTATTGCTACAACAATAGCCGCCACCAATGCAATTGAGCAGCCAAAGAACAAACCTGTAGGTGAAAAGTATATCAGTTACTAAAGTGAACATATGGTTATGATGCAGTGTACAAACTTTTGTTAAGCATGATCCTGGATAAAGATGATACATTTAAAATTTTATTTTGCACTACATAGTTCAAAGTGAATACAATAGTTCAGTTGAACCCACAGAATCTGTCAGAGGGTGTTGACGCTAACAAGGATGCATGCTTACCCACGAAAAATGTTACTCGATGCGCTTCCCTTTTAGCTTGTGGTCTTAAATGTTTCATTCCCTTCCTTCGATTTCCATTGACAAAATGCTTTACGAATGTGACCTCCACTCTTTCTATGAGCTTGTTAATCTTTAAAAAAGAATAAGCAAAGACTGATGAGAAGTTCAAACTTTAAACTATAGTTGCAAGTGGAATAATTGAAAAGGAATGTACCTCATCTGAGTTTCCAAGGTCAGATTTTTCAACCATATCTGAGTATGATTTAGCAGCTTTCCTTGAAGTGGTCTGTATAAATAAATTGTAGGATTAAAAGGCAAAACTTATATTTTAACTTTCTATTGCCAAATAATTATCAATAACTTCAGTGTAGTACCTTTTCATACTTCTTCATGATCTTGGAGAACGCCAACACATTTAAGAAACTAATAACATAAGTAGCAAAGAGTTAGTTAAATAGAACACAAAAACAACAATAAGTCGTCATTAGAAAGAAAAAAATAGCACCATTACCGGTAGCTTTTCAGAAATCTAAGCTTTTTATAGAACTCAACAAAAACATTTTTCATTTGTTCTTCAGCTTTTCTGAGCTCTTGTTTGCTGAATTTTGAGTTTACTGGTGGACACTTGATCACATTTTTCAAAGTCGAGATAGGTGTTGCGGGATCAATAGTGATTTTTACATTGTCCAAAATCTCTATTGGAGCAGGCCTAAAACCCATGAGATTCTTCTTAGCTTTATCTCTTCCCTGTGATGTTGATTCCTCTTCCAGAATTTCTTCACCAGTCATCTCAACTTCTTGAATTGCCTCCATGCGTGCCCTACCTGTATTGAGGTTAAACATGAATTCAAACAAATTACATATAGGTCATGGGTTCGAGACATGGATTCGAGAGATTGGACTAACCTGGAATTCTCGTATGAGTAGGAGCCACAGATCCTGGAGACAAGGTACTATCATCATTGTCTGAAGGATCCATCATCATTTGGTCACTATGCATTGGAATTGAAGGTTTATCAACCATAATTCTTAGAGCAATAAGTGCATCCATTTGTTTACTCAACTCATCAGCTTCAGCCTTCACTTCACCTACTTTTTTCTTGTAAAAAGTAATCACCTTGTTGAATTCATCATCAAGTCTTCTAAAGAAAACCATCTCATATTCTCCACCTTGTTCAGATGACATAAGAAACATAGTTTCATGGTGTCCTTGGGACCCTTCTTGCTGCAATGAACTCACTAAAATAACTTCTTCATCTTCATTGTCATTTTTACCAGGAGAACCTTTGAAACTGAATCGACTTTGTAATCCACTAAAAGCTCTGTACATAGATATTCTTCTCTTTAATGTGCCATTTGGGGTGGCTGCAACTTCAGGTATTGGTGCAATCTTCTTCATGAAACTTGATATGTCTTTCAACTCACCCTTTAGATAATTATAATCCATGTAGGCTTCTTGCCATTCAGGGACCATTTGGGAAGCAAATTCTTTCCCAAATTTCATCTTTAACAAAACTGTTTGGTTTTCTTTTTTCTAAGAAGTAATAAAAATGGGGTTTGCTCTGTTTTACCAAAAATTAAAAAGATTGTAGTTTAAATAAGAAAGTTGGATTGGGGGTTCTGGGTTGTAGCCGTCAGTGAAGAAAAGGTCAGAATTAAGACTAGTGAGGTTCCAAGAATGTCGTGGAAAATGAAGTTGGAAGATTTTGAAAGATAAAAATTAGTCTTGATAAAATTAACTGCTTCTCTTTTTTGTTTTCTTTTGTCTAGGGATTCTGGAACTTCGTTTTCTTCAATAAACTTTAACAATGGCAGCAGCAACTCAGAAGATCACTGTGCAATAAATAATAGTACTACCAAGTGGGACTGTGTCAGAGGTGGCCTGTTCTTCGCAACCATGGGCAGCACCATACTTTACTGTGTGGTTGCCAACTTTCAACTATTTAAAATCGTTAAGAATCAATAATAATTAAAAAAAATTAAATTATTATCAAAACTGTCAAATTAATAATTTATTATCAATAAATTGATAACTTTTTTTTAATTTAAATAATAAATTTTGATTCAATTTTAAAAAGTCCTAATTTCGATTTAGAGTTTCTACCATCCCTCATTTATTTCGGCCTTGATAATAAATTAATAATGGTGATTGGCTAGTTTGTGTAACTGCTCGACTTAGATGGGTAGGAAAAATGTAGTACTATCTCCGTCTCATATTATATAGGTATTTTTTTATTAATATTTGTCTCATATTATATGGGTATTTATTAAATTAGGATAGAATTAATTATTTTTTTTATTTTATTTCAACCATTAATTAGTGTATTAATGATTTTTTTCTAACTTAATTTAATATGCATTGATATAAATAAAGGGTAAAATGGTAAAGTTCACTAATATATTAGTGATTTCTTAATAATAATCGTGTAAAATAAAAAGTTAATAATAATCGTGTAAAATAAAAAATGTTCATATAATATGAGACAGAGAAAGTACTACTAACTTACACTTTATTAAACACGAGATCATTTCAATATTTACTAGTCCACACCTATTAAATAAAAATAAACCTTTACTTCCTCTCATACATATTCATGAGTGTTTTTAGCTTCAATTCAAGAAGAGTTTTTGTTAATTTATTTTTAAGTAAATATTATTTTTGTTGGTAAACTATAAATACCATTAAATAGTACTTATTCAATATAGTTTTTTAGTTAACAATAATATACTCAGTGGAATCTCACAAGTGGGATCTAGAGAGGGTAACATGTACGCAAACCTTACCATTACCTCATAAAGATAGAAATGTTATTTTCAAAAAACCCTCATCTAAAAAATCAAGTCTCATAAGCAGAAGAATCTAGATATGAGGAAAAAAAGACTAATAATGAAAAATAATTGATAGTATGTAAATACGATAAAAATAACAAATATAAAATGAATAATGACAACATATGATATAAAGAAATGACTATTGCTACTAACTTACTATCTCACAATGTCAATATAGTATGTAAAAAACAAATATAGTTTTTTAGTAATATAAAAAATTACAAATAGAAGTAAATTTAAATAATACCTTTTTGATTATAAGAAACATTATTTATTTTAAAATAAAATTTAAAAAAAAATCAGCCAATAATTTCCAAATAATTTAATTTAATGATGACCAAAACCGTCCAAATAGAAAACCAAAGCAGAAAAACTGGTTTGTTGATAAGCAAAGTGGCTCGTCAAATCTGTGTCAAAAGGCTGGTTCCGATAGGAATGTACGGATGGATAGTATCAAGGTGTTTTTGATCTATTTCTAATAGTAAAAAAATATAAATAATTTAAAATATAAAAAAAAAATATTTTTGATCCTTTTTCCTTGTATTAATAAATTATGCTAAGGTTAACATGGTAAAGTGGATTCAACAAAGCAAACTGTAAAATAATATTTAATTTTATATGAAAATTATGTTATGTTTTACTTTCAACCAAACGTCACCCAGAAATAGATTACATATGTGATGAAGGTATTGGTGATTTTGAATAGCATTAGAAAAAAAATATGATTTGGTGAGTTGACATATTATTTTATTTATCCAAAATAGATGAGATTAAAATTTGAACCACTTCTATAACATAAAGGATATATATGAATCGATAATATAATATTAATAGTAGAATATATAAATCGATAGTATTATGAAAGATACTCTATTGTTATTTTTTTTCAATAGCAGATGAACAAACATGACCCTTTCCCTATATTGTAATAATTTTTTTGGACCTTTTCTGGAAGTCCTTTCAGAAATATATTTTAAATACTTTCTCTATATAATGATTGGCGTAAAATGAAATTCATGATGTAACGAGCTTTTTATTTCGCGATCTATATTATATATAATTAGTGTATATTTTATTTAAGATCAATTTATATTCAATTTTAAAATCTATCATAATTCAATGTATAATTCATATACAAATAATCTACATCGTATAGTCAGTGTATAATTTTTAAATCAATTAGTTCATTGTTTATATTTAAAATTATTCCATTTTAATTCTCTTTTATTTTATATATATATAATTCAACTAAAAATAAGTAAACCATAACTACCCCAGAAAATTCACCTTACATCTACATCGACTCTAACAGTGACAGCATAGACAAGTGTAGATAGTCAGATACATTCACCATAAGGTCAGAAGAAATAATGAAATATTCAATTAAATTTTCTAAGACTTCTAATTTTCAAAAGTTCTTTCGTAATGCCGGTTTGGATTCACTTATTTTAAATATTTTAATTTTTTTATAATAATTAGCGAAATAGAATAAAAATATTTATGTCCAAGAAATAAAAATAAATCAAAAAGTATAAACCTACTCAAATCTGCTCTTAATTCAGTTTTTTCTTCTTCTCCCACATTTGAATAGTGTGACTTGTACATCAATAAATCTATAAAGCTACAAAGTTGAATTGTACACAAAATAGCAAGGTCCCACTCATCAATTCTGCTATTAAATGATTTTTCGTTGGACGATCATCATTTTTACTTATGCCGAACTTGATCAGTCCGATAAATTTCATTATATTTTTTTGTGAATTGTCACATCATGACCTGCTAATATCTACGCATTAATAGTTTCAATAATTACATATTTAGTTTTCCTGCTCTTTATTCTAGCAAGGTCCCCCACTATAAATTATGCTATTAAATGATTTATTGTTCGATCATTATCATTTTTACTTATATCGGACTTAGTCCTTCTGACAAATTTCATTGCGTCTTTTTGCAAATTGCCACACCATGGCTTGCTAGTATCTACGCGTTATTAGTTTCAATAATTACATATTTAGTTCCCCGGCTAAGGTGCCCCACTATAAATTATGCTATTAAATGATTTCTTGTTCGATCATTATCATTTTTACTTACATCGTACTTAGTCCTGGCAAATTTTATTGTGTCTTTTTGCAAATTGCCACACCATGGCTTGCTAATATCTACTCGTTATTAGTTTCAACAATTACATATTTAGTTCCCCCACTCTTTATTCTAGTGCTACTTAATTTTTACTTCTTTTTTTTTCAAAATATAAGTATATGATATTCGATAGTATAAAACTTATTAAATGATAAAATATTTTGTAATACTTTTGATTAGGCGTAAACAAATTTCATCCAATCTCTAATCTCATACTGGCTACCCCTCAATGGTGATACTTTTAAAGGATCCTTACACAAATGGCTAGAGAAATTTACTGTGAACTTTTCTAAATTGGTATACACAGATTATATACATATTATACATCGTCGACTATTTATTGTTTAATTTTTTTATTTTTTATGGATTTTGTGACAAAGACATCACAATAATATGGACAGTCAAGTTCACACACAGAAAAATTAAAAGAACGTGTTATAGACCCATAGTATGATACTTCATTCTTTTCCATTTATGTGACAAGTTCAATATTAGCCCTCGAGGACTAATTCCTTCTAAAAAAATTTCTTCAACTTCATTAATGATTTCTACTTTGAAAATAATAATATAAGTTACATGTTTTAATAAGTAAAAATAATATTATAATATTGTTTTACGATATTGATACATCTATAAAACTCATATGGTCGTCAAAAATAATTTCCTTCCCTCCACTGATCAAGAAAAGAACAAAGCAAAAAAATAAACAAACGTGTATTTTATTGTTTGATTTGATTTTAGACGTATTATAATATTGTTTTATGATATCGATACATCTATAAAACTCATATGGTCGTCAAAAATAATTTCCTTCCCTCTACTGATCAAGAAAAGAACAAAGAAAAAAAATAAACAAACGTGTATTTTGTTGTTTGATTTGACTTTAGATATATTATAAGAAACTATATAGTATTAGAGGACTAATTCTATTCAAATCTTGTGTTCATTTAGAAAAGTGATTAATATAAGGTCAACGGTGGAGCTTTGAATACTGGTTTAGTCAAATTCAATACTAGTTTATATTTAAATAATGTAGTTGTGTATGTTTGCAACAAATTTTAATGCGATGACAAAATAAATTGCATCACAAATAAAATATAAAGAAATATAATTTAGTTGATAAACAATGTGAGTACAAATCTGTTTCTCCCTTGATTCTTCTTTCTTAAGATTTTTCCGTGATTCGAAGACCATTAGTGGTGAATTTCTCGAACTAGGATGATTTGGACTTGATCTCCATGAAAGGATCTTCTTGAAGTATTTGATTATCAAGAAGAGTAGTATATTTTGATATCTTTATGAACATCCCAAGAATTTATGAGATGGCTTTTTAAACTAGGACCACTTTTTCTTTTCAAAATTTGTTTGGGGCTGAAAAAAAAACTTTTCTTGGGCCGTTTGTTCACATTTCAAAATGTACGTGGTACCTAACAAACGACGAAAGTTGAAAAAAAACAATGAAATTAGGTGTACTGATGATCCTCTTTGGTATACTCAAAGATTGTCCCACCCTCTTCTCATCTTTAACTTTTAAATTTATAATAAGAAACCATATACAACACTCTAATATTTTATAAATAAAAAATATTGTGCATATTCTCTAAGAGTGTCAAATGAATAGTTTGAGCTAGATATGAGAGAATCAAAGTGAGTTAATTGAAATGGACATGTCATTAAATTTTACATATAGAAAAAGGGTATAAATATTGGCCCTTTTAGAAATTGGATGGATGGATGTATATTATTGTTTTTGCATGATTTGCTAATTTCATGAACAAAACTATATTACAAACACCATTGATGACAGAATTTCATTTTTGAGTTACGAGTACACTGAGTTCTTTTCATTTTCTGTTTACATACTCTTGTCTTCATCGTAGTTGAAAGGCAGGGGTATGGACTTGGAGGCACGATATTTCCCAACGTTATTTAAGTGCTCATTTTCCAACCTGAACAATAAAAACTACTACAATTAGAGAAAAGCAATATTGTCTTCTGTGTGATGTCAAACAAAACAAATGTATTTAGCTTTCCTAATTTTGAGATTACTGTAATTCCACTTTTAGGACAATAGTTATCTTTTAGGTGACATGGTTAGTATATAAAAGTTAAACTCAAAAGATAATGCACGGATCTGACCTGAAAAAGTTCCAGATGCCTCGACGAAGGATTTCCAAACAGGCAACAATTGCAACAAATGCTTTCTTGTGCAAAAAAGGTAGTTCTTGAAAATCTAAAACCAATTGCATCCATACTAGTCTCAGAATAAGGTTAAGAACCTGCAGAAACACTCAAATAATCAGAAACTTTCCCTACATGTCTTTTTTGTAGTTGATTTTTGAAACCTGTGTTTGGACTTACAATGGCAACAAAGTAGACAATCTTGTATGGCACAAGTAGCTTGTCTCTCAACCAGGGGTTTTTGGAATTCCTTTGCAGTAGACCCCAATCTATGACAAGGTCCCAATAAGTGTTTGCTATTGTAGTAATTCCTGAAGTTGATGCTGCCATTACTCTCCAAAAGGTTCCTCTTTTCTGATCATATAGTGTCCTCATTACAAGAGCGATAATGGTTGATAAATATTTGAGGCTATTAAACCCCTGCATCGAGTCTTTCTCTTCATATAAACGACGAAGACACTGTATATCATGAAGTCATACAAAGCACCATATTACATATTTGTCAAGATAACTATTGTCTGAGTGATCATTTTTTCTTATGCAAAAATTCTCACACCTGAATAAACCGAGACCAAAAGGGAATAATTGCAACGAATATGTATAAGATGGGGTAAATATGGCTTTCTTGACATTTATTTGATCTTTCTCTGAAGTTTCCCCACACATAGTAGCAGACATAGAATTGTAAACTCCGAATTGCCTGAACCTGAAATACAAGACTTCATTATAGTTCTTTCTGGCAAGTAATGCAAAATTTGCACATTACACTGACTGAATCATCAACTTCTTGGATCCTCTTTTGGTATAATATAAATTTGATTAAAACGTAAGTGTCAAAACCTGGCTGGTAAGTTGATCTGCCAAGAAAAAATCTGGTAGAGTAACCTGCAAAATGATGTGAGATATTTTACTATGTAAGTTCTGTGATATTAATGCACATGAATCTGCATATCTCTTAAACAAACTGCTGGTACCTTATAAAGGGGAGCGCACAGACAGTGCCAGACACTTCTTATAAAGAAGAAACGACTTGAACGATATATAATGTTCAGAGGACAAACTGTTATCAGAAGCAGAACCTGAAAAAGACTTTTAGATCATTAGGGGGTTCGAGATTTGAAACGTTTTGTATAGTCTATAGATCAACTGTTGAATGTAAATAAAAGACGAAGTAAGGGATTCAAGATTTGAAACGTTTTGTATAGTCTATAGGTTAACTGTTGAATGTAAAAAGCAGACGAAGTAATGTTTTTCTAGACTTACAATCACCAGTGCAAGGGGGGTCAGCTCAGTCACTGTCTCAAAACTTCGTCTTTTTGGATCCATATCCATATCCAGGTGATATAGTGCAGCAGCCAATGCAAGTACTGAAAGACCAGAAGCAAGGAGGAAAACTTGTCTGTAACCTAACTCTGTTCCCTGCTTGAACCCAAATATGAAGGGATAATTGACTCGAAAACGCCTCCAGTAGTATATGTTTGCCCCATACATGAGCATATGCAGGACAATGAATCCGAACAGGCTGCAAAGACACACCTTCATTACTCATACGTACTGCTGAAAACTTGGTTTCCCTTGTAGATAGACAAAAGGGAAGAATCAATATGACTACAAAAGAAAGATGATTAGTTCACCTGTACAGTGGGAATATGTTTTCCATATACTGTCCGCGACCCTTGTGCTCTAGTAGGTTCCCTGCATGTATCGATACAGCAATAGCTGCTACTAATGCTAATGAGCAGCCAGAGAACAAACCTGTAGGCGAAAAGTATATGAGTTACTGAAATGAACATATGGTTGATATTAATAAGGATGCATGCTTACCAAAGAAAAATGTTACTCTATGTTTTTCTCGTTTTGCTTGTGGTCTTAAATATTTCATTCCTTTCCTTCGGTTTCCATTGGCAAAATGCTTTATGAACGTGGCTTCCACTCCTGCTATGAGTTCAGAAACCTTAAAAAAACATTGATCGATGAGAAGTTCAAACTATAGTCACAGGTGGAATAATGCTGAGAGGAAGACAGTTTTTGGAACTGAAAGAATATGTACCTCATCTGAACTACGAAGATAAGATTTTTCAATCATCTCTAAGTATGATTTAGAAGCTTTCCTTGAAGTCATCTGTACCAATAAATTGCAATGTTACAAGGCAAAGCTTTATAGTTTTATATTGCTAAATTGTGATAACTTCAGGGTAGTACCTTATCATACTTCTTCATGATCTTCGAAAATGCCAACACATTTAAGGAACTGGTACAATTAAGTAGCAAAGTCTGAGCTGATTTGAGCACAAAAACAATAGTAACTCCTCTTTTGAGAGTAAAAATGCAACATTACCTGTATCTATTTAGAAGTTTAAGATTTTGATAGAACTCAACAAAAGCCTTTTTCATTTGTTCTTCTGCTTTTCTGAGCTCTTCTTTGCTGAATGATAAGTTTGATCTTGAAGTGATGATACATCTTAAAGTCGAGGTAGGTGTTTCGGGTTCAATATTGATTTTTACATAGTCCAGAATCTCTAGTGGAGCAGGCCTAAAACCGCTGGGATTCATCTTGGTTGTATCTTTTTTTCCTGTTGTTGCTTTCTCTTCCAAAATTTCTTCACGTGTCATCTCAAATTCTTGAATTGCCTCCTCTTCCAGTATTTCTTCATTGGTCATCTCAACTTCTTGAATTGGCTCCATTTGTGAGCTCCTATCTTGGGGTTGAACAAAAATTCAAAAATATTAAAGGGCAATCATTGGACGGAGCAATTAAGCAAGTGCCAACAGCTAGGATATCAAAACGTCTCATATTTGCTCTCAACTTTAGCGAAATTCCAGCATACAAAGATTGCATTTCATGTGTCAAAATACTACCGGAAAAAGGTCTAAATTTATCCATCTATGTTTGACTCTGATTTCAAGTCACTCTACATTTCTATCAAAAGCAAATGCGGAACGATTTATTGTTAGAAGGTATAAATGACCCCAAAATACAACGAAAGGTAAAATTAAGATATTCAGTATAGCAAAAGAGTACTTTTTACTATCTTTTTCCCTCAAAACACAGAACAATAACATAATAACCATAGTATCTGCAGAGATTGGACTTACTTGGACTACTGAAATGAATAGGATCCTCTGATGCTGGTGAAAAGGTACTATCATCATTGGTTGAAGGATCCATCACTTGGGTACTTTGCATTCCAATTGAAATTTTATCAACCTTGATTCTTAGAGCAATAAGTGCATCCATTTGTTTGCTCAATTCATCAGCCTCAAACTTCACTTCCCCTACTTTTTTCCTGTAAAAAGTTAGCACCTTGTTGAATTCATCGTCCAATTTCCTAAAGAAAAGCATCTCACATTCTCCGCCTTCTTCACAAGACACAAGGAAAGTGGTTTCATAATGACCTTCAGATCCCTCTTGCTGCACTGAATTCACTACAATGACTTCATCATCATGGTTATTTTTCCCTTTGAAACTGTTGTACCTAATTTTTAATCCACTAAATGCTCTGTACATTGATAGCCTTCTCTTTAAGGACCCTCTTGGTGTGGCTGCAACTTCTGGTAATGGTGCATTCTTCTGCTTGAAATTCAAGATTTCATTCAAAAGACTCTTGAGATAATTATAATCCATATAGGCTTCTTGCCATTCATGGACCATTTGGTAAGCATATTCTTTCCCAAATTTCATCTTTATCAGCAGCTGATTAACCCAAAGATGTATGCTTTTTCTTTAAGAAAATGGTGAAGTTCCTCTGCTTTGTCTGTTTGCCATGATTGGAGGAGTGGTCAACAATGAAGTTGTTAAAAGGGTTGCCAAACCTAGAAAGTTTTCAAGAATGTCTTAGTGGTACAAACTTTGAATTAAAGTTAATCTTTTCTCTTTCACTTGATAGCTGAGGAGTTTAGTAGTTTTCTTCCACTATTAAAAGGGAAGGACCAATCCAGATTTTGTCATTATGTCTCAATCACTGTTTCAGCTAAATCTCTTTAATAATTCATTCCCTTAAAGACCAGTGCGTTAGATTGTTTTTCTGTCATGCACCGACGGAGGTGGCCTAATCTGAACTGCACAAATTAAAGGCACCCATGGCCCATGAATATCAATGGTTATTTTGTAATGGTAATGTTTGGTCCCAGCTTCAATGCACTTGTTTGTTCAGTGAGTACTTTCTATCTGCTAAGACATAGGTAAATGTGAAGAAATCACATCAAAGTATGAGCTTTCATGATTTTGTTAAAAAAAAATCTGTTTAAATCCTCACGAAGACATTACCAACTCTACAAGATTGAGTTTCATTGTAAAACTCATATTTATAAGCAAAATGCACGACCAAATAATTCTATGTCAAAGACATTACTAAAGCCTGTTGAATATCTAAAAATGTCGTTGATTTGAAACTTGCCAAAACCTTTTAAGATGACATTGAAATTTTGCAAAAATTAGTCGAGTTTCTAGGAGGTTATTCTATTTTGAACCCTAATTCATGTCTATATAAAAGATATTATTTCTCATCTTAAATATCTCATGAATTCTCGGTATTAGATCAAAAGAGGATTCAAGGAAGTCAAAATTATCCTACGTTCGAGAAATATGCCACTAATTACTCTCGAAATCACAGAGAAATTTTACAAAAAAGAAGAATCTAAAAAAATATATATTTGTATCCACATTGTTTATAAATAAAATTATATTTATTAATGATTGTAATATATTTTTTATCATTTTAAAATTTATTATAAACAATTATGCACTGTATCCTGGCCTACAGAAGCTATGTGGTCATCCCAACTTTGAGTTTATGACACGGAAGTACTTTGTTGTCACTTAGTAGTCAAAGTTTATCAACACAAAAATCATTTTTCTATTATTTTGTAACATAAAAATCATACAACTTCGGCCACGTCAACTAAAAATATCACCTGAATTTTTATATTTGAACTAATTAGCTTAATAAAACATATTAAATGTAATGGATTAATTTCAGAGACCTTCTCCATGTTTCTCTTCGTAAAGCAATCAATCTTGTGTTATCTCATTATTTTTATTTCTTTATAAGAATTTGAATTCACACAGCATATCAAAAGGGTATTACGTTGGCCGTCTTTGCCTTCAACTTGTTACTAGTAGAGTTGTTAATATGGATACACTCGTTGGGTCGGTCTGGTTTAATTCATGTTTTGACATGATTAGGCTAAAATTATTGAAACTTATTTAAAAAATAGAGTTTTTAGCTCGATCTGAATAAGCTTGTTGATTTGTGAAGTTTTTGCAGTATGGTTGGACTGACTCACGGGCCGAATTAAAAAATAATTAAAAATAAAATATTAAAAATAATAAGAGTTCAAGCTCAAAGTTTATTTAGATACAAATTATATTTTTATAATATGTAATAGTAACACTAATACCATGTAATATTGTCTTGTTGCTATTTATTTTAATATTTTAAAATTATACTTAAATTTTAAATTTAATAAAAAAATATATTTGTAAAAATGTGGCCGCAAAGTCTGCAACTCATGGACTAAGGGGCTAAGCTAGCTATTTTTTGGCCCATAAAAACATGGACCAATTTAACTTGACCCGTCAAATTTCAAAGCCTATATAGCTAAACCCGTATGTGATGAGTCAAATTTCAAAGCTTATATGGGCTAAAAGTTTTAATGTATGCTTTATATTACACCTTTTCCTTTTTTATTCGTCCCAAAAAAAATATCACCTTAGTCAAATTAAAAACAATTTACATTTAATTTTTTTTATCTTTAATGAAATGATTTTCAATTACATAAATAAATATCTAAGAATAATTTTAGACCACATATTTTAAAAAACTTTTTTTTTAAAATATTATATCAAATCAAAGAGTATCACGGGCATCGAGTATATTTGTAATGTGTAGTAATAAAATGATGTGAAGAGAATAACTCCAAAGTAAAAATAAATTAAAACGAAAAAGAGGGAAAAAAAGAAAAAAGGAAAAAGAAGAGAGGGGACAAGTGGGGAACATGATTGTCCCGAGGATAAGAAATTAAAGTTGGTGAAAGTAACAAGCCAAGCGACCCAACGTCGCCGGAAATATTCCCATTCGTGACGCGGCCACGCTACGAGGTTCGACTTGTGCTGGGTTAATTTCGGATTTAATTTGTACTAAATTGTTATGCTCTCAATCAGTAAAGCAAATGCTTGGCACCCAAATTTTTTAGGGCCCAATATTGATAAATTTGAAAATAAAAAATATGATAATAATTATTTACTTTATTTGATAATTATTTTCTATTTTTATTCACTCACGGTTGAATATCGGAAGTCTACTGATCAGTACAAATTTTTGCTATATATAAAATATATTGTTATGTGTTTATAGAAAGATCAAATTTATTTTTTGAAGGGTTCGATCAATACTATTTTTTCACGTAATTGAGTCATTTTTTTAATTTTTATTTGTTCAACTATGCATTTGATTGTAGTTAATTGAACAACCTAGATTAACAATGTCGTTATATCTTGTTGTTCGATAGTAAACCAATTATCAGACTTTTCATGAGCAAGTATTTTTAATACTTACATTCACTGTATAATTTCACAAACAAAACTATATTATAAACACCATTGAGAAAGGAATCAAAGAATTGTACAAGAAAAACCAGCAAATCATACTCTGGATTCTTTCGATTTCCTGGTATCAGCTAAACATAGTTATTGACTCTTGGCCTCATCATAGTTAAAAGGCAGCGGTACAGACTTGAAGGCACGGTATTTGCCTACGTTATTCAAGTGCTCATTTTCCAACCTGAACAATGAAAACACCATAACTACCGTTAGATAGAGGCACTAGCTTATACGTGAACAAGTAGCTCTCTAACTCAACAAATTTCAACTATAAAGTAGATGTACCATTTTAACTTATGTTTCAAGTTATTAATTCCAATTTTATTAATAATGGTTATCTCTTAGGTGACCTTATAATGAAAAAAAATCTTTACACTGTTGGTTAGGTATAGTGCTTCAGACCTAAAAAAGTTCCAGATGCCTCGACGAAGGATTTCCAAACAGGCAACAACTGCAACGAATGCTTTCTTATGCAGAAATGGCAGTTCTTGAAAATCTAGA
Source organism: Solanum aculeatissimum (assembly GCA_038996855.1). Lineage (NCBI taxonomy): Eukaryota > Viridiplantae > Streptophyta > Magnoliopsida > Solanales > Solanaceae > Solanum > Solanum aculeatissimum. Next base: position 23,183 of record JBCEWC010001049.1, read on the forward strand.
ATCAACTGCATCCATACTAGTCTCAGAATAATGTCAAGAACCTGCATTTGGATTTCAATCATCAAATACTTAATTTCACTGCAGAATTGATTTTTGAAACCTGTATCCGCACTTACAATGGCAACAAAGTAGACAATCTTATGTGGCACAAGTAGCTTGTCTCTCAACCAGGGGTTTTTGGAATTTCTTTGCAATAGACCCCAATCTATGACAAGGTCCCAATAAGTGTTTGCAACTGTAGTAACTCCTGAAGTTGATGCTGCCATTACTCTCCAAAAGGTTCCTCCCTTCTGAGAATAAAGTGTTCTCATCACAAGAGCAACAATAGTTGAGAAATATTTGAGGCTATTAAGCCCCTGCATCGAATCTTTCTCTTCAAACAAGCGGCGAAGGCACTGTATATTACGCAGTCATACAAACCACCATATTAAATATAGTCAAGATATTTGTTGTTAGAATGATCATTTTTTTAAAAGCAAAAATTCTCACACCTGAATAAACCGAGACCAAAAGGGAATAATTGCGACGACAATGTATAAGATTTGATAAACACTGCTTTCTTGACATTTATTTGATCTTGTTCTGAAGTTGCCCCACACATAGTAGCAGACATAGAATTGCAAACTCCTAATTGCTTGAACCTGAAATGCAAGGGCACATTATAGTTCTTTCTGGTAAGTACTTCACATTGTATCGACTGAATTATAAAATTCTTGGATCCTATTTTGTTATAATGAAGAAGTTTCCCATTTAGAAAAAGCTGAAATGCCATACCTGGCTGGTAAGTTGATCTGCTAAGAGGAAATCTGGTAGAGTAACCTGCAAATGATGTGAGACATTTTAGTATCTATGTACTTTTTGTGATATTAATGCACGGGAATCTGTATCTCTTAAAGAACAACAGGCACCTTATAAAGGGGAGCACATAGACAGTGCAAGGCAGTTCTTAGAAGGAAGAAACGACTTGAACGATATATGATGTTAAGAGGACAAAAAATTATTAGAATCAGAACCTGAAACAAGATTTAAGATCATCAGGAGGCTTGTATAGATCAGTGGTCGAATGAAAGTAAAGAAGAAATAATGTTTTTTTTTTCTAGACTTACAATCACCAGGGCAAGCGGGATCAGCTCGGTTGCTGTCTTAAATTTTCGTGTTTTCGGATCCATATCCATATCGAGGTGGGAGAGTGCGGCAGCCAATGCAAGTAATGAAAGACCAGAAGCAAGGAGGAGAACTTGTCTGTAACGTAACTCTGTTCCCTGCTTGAAGCCAAAAATGAAGGGATAATTGACCCGAAAACGCCTCCAGTAGTATACGTTCCCCGCATACATGAGCATATGAAGGACAATGTATCCGAATAGGCTGCAAAGCTAGAGCTTATTACTCGTACGTATTGCTTAAGATACGGTCTGGCTTACAGACAGACAAGGAAAGAATCAATATGACTTTGTAAAAGCCAGATGGTTTAGTTCACCTGTAGAGTGGAAATATGTTATCCATATACTGTCCACGACGCTCATGTTTTAGAAGGTTTCCTGCACGTATTGCTACAGCAATAGCTGCCACTAATGCTATTGAGCATCCAGAGAACAAACCTGTAGGTTAAAAGTATATCAGTTAGTAAAATGAACATATGGTCCTTATGCAAGCGAGATGACAGGTCAAACCAGATGTCTCTACAAAAATCATTATGTTGCATTTGACCTTCGATTACATAGGAAAAGAGGAATTTTAATGCTAATAAGGATGCATGCTTACCCGTGAAAAATGTTACTCTATGTGTTTCCCTTTTAGCTTGTGGTCTTAAAGATTTCATTCCTTTCCTTCGATTTCCATTCACAAAATGCTTTATGAATGTGGCCTCCACTCTTTCCATGAGCTTAGTAACCTAAAAAAGCGATGACAGATGAGAAGTTCAAACTATAGCTGCAAGTGTGGAATGATGCTGAGAGTAAACAGCTTTTTAAACTGAAAGAAAATGTACCTCATCTGAACTACCAAGATAAGATTTATCAATCATCTCTAAGTATGATTTAGAAGCTTTCCTTGAGGTGATCTGTATCAATAAATTGCAAGTTAAAGGCCAGACTTTATAGGAGTGCTTTCTACTGCCAAATAGTGATCAGTTTAGTATAGTACCTTATCATACTTCTTCATGATCTTAGAAAATGCCAACACATTTAAGAAACTGCACAATTAAGTTGCAAGGAGTTAGTTGAATTGAACATAACAAACGCTTATAATTCATCATTTGGGAGGAATAACAATACAACATTACCTGTAGTTTTTTAGAAAGCGGAGCTTTTGATAAAACTCAGTAAAAGCCTTTCTTAGTTGTTCTTCAGCTTTTGTGAGCTCTTTTTTGCTGAATGATAAGTCAGATTTTGCAGTTTTGATCACATTTTTCAAAGTTGAGATGGGTGTTTCGGGTTCAATATTGATTTTTACATTGTCCAAAATCTCTAGTGGAGCAGGCCTAAAACCCACGGGATTCATCTTTGTTGTATCTCTCTTCCCTGATGTAGATTCATCCTCCCCTATTTCTTCACTAGTCATCTCAACTTCTTGAATAGCTTCCATATGTGACCTTACTGTATTGTGGTAAAACAAGAATCCGAAACAAATTAAAGGGCAATCATGCGATGGAGTAATTAAGCAAGTGCCAGCAGCTAAGATATCAAAACCTTTGTTTCCCCCTCTCTACTACAACTAAATGTGACGCCTATGATGGAGGGTGGATTGAGGAGAAGGACCGACAGACTTCTAAATTCGCAAACTTCAGAGCATATGATGTCTTAGGCAAATCCCACATTGAAAAACATGATTCGTAAGTTATTTGGGCACAAATAAAAGAGGTAAAGTATTTGGAACACTAATTGATATCTTCATCGCATTGACCAAAACTTATTTGTTTCGTGCCTATGCTGAGCCAAAATGGGCAATATGTGACACAGGGCACGGGATGTGACATGATAGAACACTGATGGAATAACCATAGTATCTAAACTTACCTTGGCTTCTCAAATGAATAGGAATCACTGATGCTGGATCCATCACTTGTGCACTATGCATTTCAATTGAAGGTTTATCAACCATAATCCTTAAAGCAATAAGTGCATCCATCTGTTTACTCAACTCGTCAGCTTCAGCCTTCACTTGCCCTACTTTTTTCTTGTAAAAAGTTAACACCTTGTTGAATTCATCATCAAGTCTTCTAAAGAAAATCATCTCATATTCTCCTCCTTCTTCAGATGACATAAGAAACATAGTTTGATGTTGTCCTTGGGACCCTTCTTGCTGCACTGTATTAACTAAAATAACTTCATCTTCATGATTATTATTATTCCCAGAGGAACCTTTGAAACTGGTGTATCTACTTTGTAATCCACTAAAAGCTCTGTACATAGATATCCTTCTCTTTAATGAGCCTTTTGGAGTGGCTGCAACTTCTGATGATGGTGCATTTTTCTTCTTGAAATTCAAGATGTCTTTCAAAAGACCCTTGAGATAATTATAATCCATATAAGCTTCTTGCCATTCAGGGACCATTTGAGAAGCAAATTCTTTCCCAAATTTCATCTTTATCAGAGCTGATTAACCCAAAGTTGTATGCTTTTTTCTGTAAGAAAAAAGTGAACTTTTTCTGTTTTACCAAATCGAAAATGAAAAGATTAACCTTTAAATAAGAATGTTGGATTTGGCTTGTAGCGCGTGATTGGAGAAATGATCAGCAATCAAGTTGTTAAAGGGTCGCCAAATCTAGTACAATTTTCAAGAATGTCGTAGAAAAATACAAACTTTTCAGGACTTTTTAGAAGTTTTCTTCTTCCAATAGTATGAGGAGAAGCAAACCCAGAAATATCACTATGTCTCCATCAATATTTCAACTACGCCTCTTAATATAAAGATTAGGGGGCTGTGTATGAGCTGGTTTGTCTACCAGTGACCCCATTAACAACTTCTTTTATTTGTTTTATATCATTTTGGGCTATTCTACTTGTTATGAGACAGCAATAATGAAACCAATACTATTGAAAAATAACACAAAATTTACGCGTGAAACTCAATAGGGAAATTTTCAGATCTAATTTTCATTAGTTCAAGAGCTAATTACTTATATATACTTTAGTTCGTACTTAATAATAAGATACATAATACTTTGAAAATATAGGTAAAATTATTATATATGGCAGTGAAGTATGTCTAATTATATTATTTATCCAATATGATTATATCAAGTAAACCGTGTTTATAAAGGCCCCTGCAGCCCCTACTATCAGGCCCACAAACATAATTAACACTATTCTATTTGTGAGTATGGTAACTCTATCTATTAAAATGCAAATAGATGGGGAAAAAAATTCTTACCATAAATCAGATCTTTCATGATTTTCACCTATTTTATTGTTGAGATTTTGTGAGTTTTAAAAACTTATTTAGAAGATTTATCTTAAATTATAATTATATTTCTAGAAGTTTAAGTGTAAAAGTTTACCTTATATATGAGGTAGATTTCTTACCTAGAATAGAAGATTGTACTAATAACAATGAAAAACAATAATTTTCTTCTCTAATTTCTTCATTTATTAAGCGTCATGTTATTTCACTAAACACTCATCCGATGGATTGATTATGTACTCACGTGAATTTAGTAGCTTTTACTTTGATTTAGTAAATATATATTACGAAATTTATTATATATCTGTAATATTTTATTATGTGAATTAAATTATTATTGTAATATTAATTTGAAATCGATTATGCTATATCTGCCCAGTTGAAGGCAAAAATGTTGTATAGTTTTTAAATGATTTATTATCGTGGAGTTTAGTGGTACCACAAATGACGACCAAAACCGTCCAGATCGTAGAAAACAAAAGCATAACAACTGGAGAATATTGTATTGTAAATTTATATATAATAAGCAAAATAATGCATCACCAAATCTCTGTCCCGATACATAAATGTTTCTTGCTCCAATTGTAATTAAATAAGAAAAAAAGTACTCCCTTCGTTTTTTAAAAAAAAAAAATCTTTTACGATATTTTAATTTTAATTTTCTATTTAGTTAAACGATATTTTAATATAACTTTAATTTAGAACCTTAAAAAATTTTCTTTATTTTTTTAAATACCGTATCAAGCTAAATAGACTTTTAAAAAACAGGAGTGCATATGGTAAGTTTACCATAAGGTCAGAATACCTAATATATAAATTTTTTAGACTTCTAACCCCTCCAGTTCTTCCATAAATATATTTTAAACTCCACGATGCGACGTGCTTCGTATAATCCTCATTATTATTTTTCTCCTCTGACATCTTGCTTGTGACGTTGTACATTAAAAAAAAAACTAGATATAAATTATATCTACAAGTTGGATTGTACGAAAACCAAAAATTATTACTCTCTCCATTTAAAAAATAATAATTTAATTTTATTTGACACGGAGTTTAAAAGAATAATGAAGATCTTTTGATTTTGTGGTAGTAAATTAAAGTTATGTCAAATATATCAAAATGTTGTAATCTTAAACATGTCACGTGAAACGTTGAAATTAAAGTATTATAAAAAATAAAAATAAAACAAATTAAAATAAAAAGTATGTTATTCTTTTTTAATCGGGGAAGTATTATTTTTCAAGAAAGATAGTGGTAAAGTTTGTTCTTAAATGATGTATTTGTTGTACGGTCATATCATCAATTCATCACTTAACTTGCTATTGACTTAATCCTTCATGCAAATACATTGCATCTTTTTCCAAATTGCCATACTATATTTTGTTAGTTGATATCATTAGCCAATTGATACTTAATTTATTATTTGTATAATTATTTGGTATTCAATATTTACTAATTGGATTAATTTAAATTTACATGGCATAAAAAGTAAAACATTTTCTACTAAAATTTATATTTTAGATTTAGAGTAGAACATTTCTGTACACGTCGTCCCTCGACTTCTTACCCAACATTTTGTTAAATGTATTTATTTTCTAAAAGTACGCTAGTTACTTCATGCTTTTTGTATATTTGTCATATATAATGGCCCAAAGATATGTTCGTATGTTTCCTTCTTTTTTTCATTTTAAATAACAATTTCAATGTCAGCAAATTAAATAATCAGCTGGATTGAAAGAAACAATAGTCAGTCCTCGAGAAAATTACACTGAATGCTCCAAAAATGAATTGGTCTTTGATTTTTTACCCCCAATAAGAAAAGTATTACAAAAATACCCATTTTTCAATTTTAAGTTGACCAAATTACTTTTCTGTCTTTTCCTTTCTTGCCCATGAGGCATAAGTAGGTATTGCCTCAAAATCAAGAGTTATAGTGTAGCTCAGAACTTATATTGAGCACAATAGTACAATATCTTGTCCATGAGGCATAAGTAGGTAATGCCTTAAAAGCAAGAGTTATAACGTAGCTCAGAACTTATACTGAGCACAATAGTACAATATCTTGCCCATGGGGCATAAGTTACTCTTATTGTTGCCTCTAAGTCAAATATTTTAGTGTATTTGATAAATTATACTTACATTCAACAACGTAAGATCTTGCTTATAAGGCAGAATTATTTTTTTAAAACTTATACAAATTGTTTGTTAGATTCATAATTAAAATAAGAATTTTTTTATATATATAAATGTCTTTTTCAATAAATAACTAAAAGACAATAGTTATAATATGTTCAATAAGTTATACTTACATTTAAAGGTGCAAGATCTTACACATCAGGCATAAGCAGGTATTGCCTCAAAGGCAAGAGTTATAGTGTATCTCAGAAATTATACTGAGCAGAATAGTGTAACATCTTGCCCATGAGGCATAAGTTACTCTTGTTGCCTATAAGACAGAAGTTAATTTTATGAAATAGTTGTGGGACAATTTTGTCTCAAAATAAACTTTTAAGGAATTAGGGACATTTTTGCAAAGTCACTTTTATTAGGGGCATTTTATCAACATCATCCCCTAAAAGAGGTATTTGTAAACTTTTCTCCCAGCCTTTGAGGACCAATTCTTCGAACTGATCTTTCGTGAACTTATTTATAAAGACAATGTGAATGAATTTTTATAAATATTTAGGTAAAAATGACTTGATATTATAGCTCATATGGTATTGATGGCCTACTCTACAAAAGAATGATGTACTCAAGATAAGAGCAAAGCAACAAACTAATGACCAATGAGGTGTTTAGGAAAGCATTTCGAAGAAAATAACTATTTTTAAGAAGGAATTGTTCTTTCAAAAGATAAAAATAACTATAAAAGTAGATTTTTTAAAAATCACTATTTTAAAAAAATATACAAACTTTTTTAAAAGTTTGACCAAACTTAGCTGTTGTTCAAAGGTAATTTTTAAAATTAATTAATCAAATACAAATTATTTCTGACCTTAAAATATATATTTTATGAAAAAATAAATTAATTTTAAAAGTTTAACCAAACAGACAATAAGCTTGAAATTTGGCATTTGATTTGGCTTGGATTCAACATATTAGCCAGCCTACGAGGACTAATTCCATTCAATAGTTCTTTTATTTTGTTTAACAGTAAAGAGCTTGTATGGTTCATACTTCATTTTAATGTATTTAGTAGGACTAACACCATAAAAAATTATAGTTACATCATACAACTAAATACTACAGCAATTAATAATTTAGGAGTACTTTATTTTTTCTTTAGACCCTCTTTTGGTATAGCTAAATTATGTGACATACTTATATTAATTTGGTGTAAACACTCGTAGCGGAGATGAGAAAGATTAAATATAAGGACCTCATATTCTCTATACACAAATATGTTCTCATAATCTATTCCAGAATTAAAAGGGCACGACGAAAAAAACTAGAGATAAACACCAAGACATTTAATATAACGATGAATCACAGAGTTTATGCATTCATGGCATATTTACCTTTGACAAATGTCTGGGATATTATTGCTTTGCAGTAAGAGGAGCAAAATATACCACACAAATAACTAGAAAGTACAGCCAAGTCCAACATAGCAAACACACAAGAAAAACATTGCACAAATATGCCAACTTTTATTTAGTAGTGATAGTTTTTTAGTATGGCATGAATCTGGTTCAGATGATTATAAGCACTCTGCTCAATCATCATAGTGTTTGCGGTGGTGGTGGCGATATTTCTTCTCCTCGTCATCGTCGGAGTTGTCGTCACCCTGCCAATTTTATACATTAGTTCAGATGGATTGGGAAAGAGTTCGAATGATGTCAAATCTTAAACCAAAGCAAGTTCTCCTACAAACAAGATGGAAGCACAATGGATATAATGCATTTGCCTCACACTTGACATGCCTGTAAATCTGCGTTGTACACATAGGCAGATGGACCATTCATTTGATGGGCATTATCTACATGGAATATAGTTATAAACTTGAATTTTTACTAAAATGCCAGTAAGTACTAAATTCTATAAACCAACAATTTTACATATGTAATGGATTCAGTTGTATGAACTTCAAAAACTGAACTCTAATCATAACAGAATTAACAATCAGTGACATGTCTAACACACTTTAAGATTCCCATAATTAACAATATGGCAATGCGTGCCTGCCCTTTGTTCATTAGTTATGAAAGACATTAAAGCTAGCCTCATTCTTATTCTTCACTGTCTTTTGGCAGAAGTGTGGATTAAGACTAAAGGGCTCATTTAGTATGAGGGTAACTAATTCCGAGATTAATTTTAGATGAGTTTATCCCATGCTTGGTTGGGATAAGTCATCCAGAGATTAGTTATCCCAGGATTGTAGTGTTATTTAGGGATAAATCTAGGACAACTAATCCAAAGAACCAAACAAGCCCTCAGAGTGAACACGAAATAATGAGCTACTTACAATGAGCTAAGTGGAGCATCTGTACATAGTAATCTCTTCCTTGCACTAAAAAAGGACAAGCTCAGTGAATAACTATTCATTTTACAAGCAGCATTATCAAAATGGATGGCTCATGTGTATCTTGACACACAATCAAGACTTTCCCTTGTTCATCTAAAAGTTAAAATGAGACATCATCTAGCTTTTTGGTTACATTTGAGCATCATCAAATGATCTTTTAAATTAGCCCCTCTTAAACTGAAACATCTCAACCAGGCAATAGATATCTAACACTTAAATAACTAATAGAGAAACCTAAAAGGATCAAGAGCAAGCGCTAAAAATTCAATTACTAACAAAGAAGGGAAATTGAGTGCTTACATATTTCTTGCGACCATGGCCCTCATAGTCATCATCACGCCTCCCGTAGTTGGGCTTCCTGTAATCCTCTTCCTCGGACCTTCCATAACGAGGCCTCTCGTATCCTTCGCCCTCCTCAGTCTGGTAGCTTGGACGCCCATAGCTGGGCCTCTCACCTTCCTCCTCTCCATAGCTCGGCTTCCTGCCATACCCACCAGATCCATATTCTTCCGATTCGTTCTTACGCCCATAACCCGACCCGTATTCCGAGATTGGCTCCTCATATTCACTCTTCTTCCGGTACCCTGATCCGTACTCTGAAGTGGGTTCCTCATACTCGCTTTTCCTTCCATACCCAGATCCATACTGCGGAGTGGGTTCTTCATATTCACTCTTTCTCCCATGCCCATACCCAGATCCATATTCGGAACTTGGCTCTTGATACTCACTCTTGCGGCCATACCCAGATCCATATTGGGGAGTGGGTTCTTCATACTCACTCTTCCTCCCATACCCAGATCCGTACTCGGAACTTGGCTCTTGATACTCACTCTTGCGGCCATACCCAGATCCATATTGGGGTGTGGGCTCTTCATACTCACTCTTTCTCCCATACCCAGATCCATATTCTGGTGTGGGCTCTTCATATTCACTCTTCCGGCCATACCCAGATCCATATTCACTTTCTCCACCATACCTACCTCCAGGGCGATTCACCTTAGGCTGAAACCCGTAATCAGCCTGAGGTTGCTCATAAGTATGACTTTCCTCAGATGGGCGATAGGCAGGGGCGGGTCGAGGCTTAGGCCTGGAATAGCTCTGGTACTCATTGTCGAGAGCCTCATCACCATAAGCAGAAGGCTCAGCATAGGAAGAGTACTGAGGACGATCATAGTCGAATTCATCAGAAGCAGAAGAAGGCTGATAACAGGTTTCCTCAGATGGTGGAAGTGGTCGACCATAAGTCAAAGCGATGTCGTATCCACCACTATAAGGAGTTGGATCGTACTCATCAAAGTCAGCGGCGGCGTCACCACCATGGTAGCCTTTTGGGTAGTAAGACATGTTTGTGAGGGATTTTGATAGCTTCAATTCCGATTCTTCAGATCTTGATCTGACACTGTAAGGAACAAATCTCCCTATATCATAGGCTCTTTAGCATACTTCAATATAGGAACTAAACGGCGTCGTGCCACCCATTCCATCGCTACACCGCGTAAAATTTCTAAATATTACACAACTTCCTCTCTAGTTTAAATATTTAGCCAAATAAGTCCAACATATTCGACTATTTAAAATTTTAGGCCCAAAAGTTGTCAATTGTCATATTTCCTTTCATTTTTCTTGACAAAATTGTATCCTTAGAGGTGGTTTGATGTATGAGCCAACTGCCAAGGTTAATAATAATTTCGGAATGTAATTTAAGATTTATTTTATCTTTTATTTGTGATATTAGCTAAAATAACTTTATGCACTAAAGTGGTAAGATTTGGTATTAGCTATCTCATATAAAAAGTGAAATGGCTTACCCATGGATATCCTATCCCATGGTCATTATTGTATGTATCGGAACTCGTGATTTTTCAAATTTTAATCCATATATGATTTTTAGATGATTCGAATATAAAAGAATTAAATAAAATAAAATTCTAATAATTATATATATATTTATATGTATATGTAATATAGATATGTGTATGCACGTGATATGTTTTGATTTATTAACGTAAAATATAAGTTTAGATATAGAAGGAATTCCACGTAATTTAGGTATGCGATGATCAATCTTACCATAATTTTTCTCCCGAAGAAAAAAAAGGTCTCATCGCAAAAGAGAAGTTCTTCGCAATATTTTTACTGTTAGTTGATTACCCCATTGATGAAAATATGACGTAAGATTATGATTATAATAAGATTTTCTAGAATAGAGTAAACAAAACGAAAAAGACATAGTAGTATAATACTTATGGTATGAAATACTAGCTCCTTCGTTTTCATTTTATGTGACATCTTTTAAATTATAGTGGTGATTAAAAAAAAGGAGACTTTTGAAACTTGTGATTTAAAAATTATTCTTAAATATTTATGTGACTGAAAATAATTTTATTATGGGTAAAAGAAATTTTTCAAAATTAAATTGTTTTCAATTAAAATGAGACAGAGGGGTAGGTTTAGTAGTACCGTGAACTAAAATGAGCCATAAATACACTAAAGAGACCCAAATAAACGAATCCGGAATCAAAAGGGTAAAAAAAATCAAAACTTACCGGAACGGCAACTAATAGTAGGATGAGACCAAAAGGGCAAAGAGCCCTGCTACGCCTTGCCTTTTGGTACTTAACGGCTTTGTCTTTCACTAAAGTTGGCTGATAAAAGCTGAAAAAGTCAATAAAGGTAAGGCGCAATGGTTGTTGCGCCTTACCTGTCAGTTTTTTTTTTTAATTATGTGCCCTTGTAGATTTGACAAAAGAAATATATATTAAAATGGTTACGTGTTTTATTATAGATAGACTTCTTTTGTAACAATCAGATATGTTTTGATAAATATATCAAATTTGAAGACTGTTTGCCCGTATTTGAATTTTTTGAAACACGCGTAAGTAATTTAAAATGACTAAGTAAATTGAATAACATATATTATCAATTATTTAAAATGACTAAGTAAATTATAAATCACAACAATAACGCCAAACTTAAATACGTCCTATTAAATTTAAAAAGGGTAAAAATGTGTCCTATTATAAACAGATACGTTTAAATGGCATTGGAGTAGAAGATGAAATATCAAATAGGATATATTTAAGTTTGGCGTAACATGTACTTGAAAATTTGATATCTAATTGCTATGATAATAATATAAAAAGGATAAAAATTAACCCACAAAAGAAGTTTGTCTATAATAAAATACGTAATCATTTTAACATATATTTCTTTTGTCAAATCTACAACAAAATATTTTAAAAAAAACAAACCTGCAGGTAAGGCGCAACAACCATTGCGCCTTATCTTTATTGAATTTTCTAGCTTTTGTCAGCCAACGTTAGTGGAAAACGGAATCGTGAAGTACCAAAGGGCAAGGCGCATCAGGCCCTGCGCCTTTGTCCTTTTGGTCTCATTCTGGTTTTAGTTGTTGTTTCGGACTTTCGGTAAGTTTTGAATTTTTTTTTACTCTTTTGGTTCCGAACTCAAATAAACCATGAATCTAAAAGAGAACAAAAATGAGCTTAGTATAAAAAATTATTACACTTTACAAAAAATTTGTAATGGACTGTTAAAAAAGAGTCGTTAGCTCTAAAGTGTAATTTTTTTTTACACTTTTATAAAGTGTAAAAAATAATTATACTGTGTATGTAAAAAATTTCAACACTTTAAAGTTTTTGCACTCAATATTGATTTGATGCATTAAAAAGTGTAAAGTTTTTTTTACACTATGTAAAGTGTAAAATTTTTTTACACTTTATAATTTTTGCAGTTCTTCTCATACAATTATATTGATTTGACTCATTATAAAAACGTGAAAAATTATTACGTTTTATATTTTTGTGTTGTATTGTAATGTATTATATCGTATTGTATTGTTTCAATGAATACAATGTTTAGATTGATTGTATTGTTATTCGTCGTTATATAATGTCATAAATTCATAAATGAATGATAAACCTATAAGAAATTATAGGGTTATGATAGAGCTAACATGAAAAGATAAGATAAATGATAAAATAAAATAATAAATAAAATAAAAATTAAGAAAAAGATATTAAAGTAATGACACAATCATATCAAATCAACCGTTACACTCCGACACAACCAATCGCGCTAAGTCTAAAGACTTGGTACCCGTAAATTCTAAATCTTGAATCCACCTCTGAATGGAATGGAAGAACCTGGGAGAAGACGAGAGGTCATGAGTTGCCCAATAAAATTAATATGTTGATGGCGTCCTAATTTGAAATGCGTAGAATAGGGAGGGACAAGTAACCACATGGTGGACCCGTTCATATACACTTATTACCCATTTCGAAATTGCATGCAGCTATAGTTGCTTCTTGCACGCAGAGGATTCCCTTTTTAACAGGAATTAAGAAGATTCAAGATTCTTGAATATCATTATCTAGTTAGTCACGATGTACATAAGTAATGTAGCAGCTGGTGCACACGATATTCGTTGCAGCTTGTTGAGGTTGTCGCAGGGCGAATCACGCGGCTTTCAATGCCGGAAAGGTGTGCTTCTGGTCAATCCATCAATTAAGCGGCAAAATAATCCCAGACTTGCCATCAAGGCTCATCACCAGACTTATGATTCACAAATCACCATTTTAGCCGACATGCCTCTCTTTGAATCCCCTCATGTACGTACACCTACACCTACACACTCTCTGTTTATATAAATTAAGCACTTGACAAATTTATTTACCTGAATATATCTATCTACATAGGCATCTTTCGATAGGTATATGGAGGACAAACCAAGAGTCTTCAAAGCTGTTTCTCCAGATAACAGAGGAACCCAACGGATTAACGAGGTAACTCTGATTTATTCTTTAATGTATGTGAACATTTCCCCTGTTTTACTTATAAATCAGATTCAGCCTTCAAGTTTTTTTTTTTTAAATTACATTAAACAGGAAGAATGGAGAATCCGAATGGAACCGATAGGTTTCTTGTTCCTCACAGCTTGGCCAGTTGTTACCATGAGACTTAGATGCAAAACTCAAGGAAAAGAATACCCTTCTGGCGTTCCCACTCATACCTCTATGGTTCTTGAGTTCAAAATTGTATGTCCTTCAAATTAATAAAGTGTTGGAATACTCTCTGTGTCCAACATTAAGTTGAACTATATGTGTGCAGACAAAATGGGATCTAGAAGGAATAACAGAAGGTAGAAATAAGCCATCAGAATTCAGGCTTAGCATGGAAGGAGTACTTTACCCAGATAGAAAAGGAGGCAAAAGCAGGATCAAAGGTCATTTCCATATGAGCATTAGCTTCGCTCCCCCTCCCATGCTTGCTTTGGTACCTCCACATGTTCACCGTGACATCACACAAGCGGTATTTCTCTACCATATCTCATTATAAAATCTCGTCCTTTTATATTCATAAATAACTTAATTTTAAAACTTCTATCTTACCTTGCAATTACAGAGATCTAAAATTTATTTTGAATCACAAGTTTCAAGTATTCTCTTTCTTTTTAAGCTTAATTAAGATGGGCAAAGTATTAGTAACACTTTTGACCCTCGTTATTTTTCATATGAGAAATCATGAATTTTTCAACCATTTTGAAAATAAATGTTTAATAGATCAACTTGTACCGCTCAAGCATTTTCGTGGCTTTAAGCCAAAAATAAATCGAAGGCCTTAAAGTTTTGAATAATCATAAATTATATACTTTCTCTATTTCAAATTAAGTTAATTGTTAGGCTATAAAAGAAATAAAGACAAAATTTAATTATATTTTTTCATTTTTATTCTTTTCAAACTCCAAATACTCATTTAATGCATTATTTGTTTCTAATATAAAATTCAACCTTAGAAAATCAATTAATGAAGAGCAAAATTGAAAAAAAAATTCAACATATCTCTTGAAAAGTGAACAATTCAAGTATTTTGAAAACTCAACAATTCACTTATTTTGGGGAGTATTTTTTATTTAAAGTTTATTCTTCTAATTTCTTAAAATACAAAGTTGATTAGTATATTTCATAAAATATTATTTTGAAATGCAAAATTTTTAACATGTTTATAATAATTTTATTATTGCTTAAAAATGAGGTCCCCTCAAATTTAGCGGCTTTAAGGCAAGTGTCTCGGTTTTAATTGCATAGAGCCAGCCCTATTCTAGTGTAGCAAAATATATTTCTAATATTGACTTATTTGTGTATGATAATAACAGGTTATGAAGAATATGGCGGAGAGTATGCAGCATAAAGTAAGAAATAATTTGCTGGCCGATTACGCTAAATTCAAGAAAGAAGCCCCCAAAATTCTACCCCCACAGTAACTGTAACACCGACAAAATAGGAAAAACTTTATTTTCTCGTTTTCCCAAAAGTGTGATATTTCCTTGTGTGTGATGGCGTGGCTGTTTGTATTTCTTCCACAAATCAAATCAACAATGGACATGTACTGATCTCTCGTGTACGTAAAAGCAAACATTATTATTACTTACAGTGCACAATTGTATATACATAACCAAAAAAAACAAAGAAAGCTACTGGTGATAAAATGTCTTTATCACCGCACAAAGATATGGTGCTGTGAAAAAGATTTGCTTCTTTCTGGGTTCGAGTCTGTAAAATTCTTGATAGGAAATGTTTTTCTCCAAATGGGAACCTAGTCAACCTTCAATACGAGTATTAAATATTGGATGAAAAATAAAATATCTTTCTCTGATTAGAATTTTTTTTGAATTAGCTTAAAAGATGGACAAATCAGATAACACAAGAGAATGACAAAAAGAAATATCTCTTGTGTTTGAAGATAGGTTCAAAATATTCTCTTTAAGTATGTATTTTATAATTTAGTCCTTTAACTTTGTCATGTATTAACAAAATGATCACTTAAAGTATGCACTTAACAGTTTTAATCCTTTAAGTTTGTCAAAAAATTATCATATTGTCTCCGACAAAATATTTATCATGCTTTATTTGTCAACTCAGAAATTATGGAATATTTTTTTTTATCGAGAACTCACATTACGAAGCACACATTATTAAAAAAGATAAAATACTAAGGAACAAAACCGATGAACATTTGTCGGTCATAGAGAAAAATCAACAAATTTCATAATGTCGAAAAATAATGCCTCAAAACATAAAAATAAAGGGTGTCCACGTGTTAGGTAAAATACACTAATATCTATATTTGTTAAATAAAATTGATATAAAATAAATACTTTCATTATTTCTATTCATCCTCATCAGTTGCAGTTTTAAGCTTTAAAAATAGTTGTTTGTTCATCAATTTTCATTTTAAAAAATAAGAAACGATCATAGTTTTTTTGTGTGTGTTTTGGGAAATTAACCGACAAACATTCGTCATTTTTGGGAATTGTAATTCTTTTTTTTTTCTCAGGATATAATGACAAATTGAGAAACTTGAAGGAATAGATGGAGAAATTTTATGTTATATCTAATGATAGACTTTTTAGCTTGAATGACTTTTTTTTGAATCATTTTAAGAGGAAAAAATATATATTTTTCATCACTTAGTATTTTTAAGCTACTTAGGAATCATTTGATCATGAAAATTATTTATTTTATCTCAAAATTAATATTTAATTATTAAAAATCTAAGTCTAACTTGGAATTAGATTCTATTTCCTCCATTTTAAAAAGAATTACTTAGTTTAATTTAGCATGGAGTTTAATAGAATAAATAAGATTTTTCAATTTTGTGATCCTAAACTAAAGTTATTTCAAATGTACCAAAATAATAAGTTTGCAAAAGTCAATAGTTTTTTTTAAGCATAAAAAATATCCTTTTCAGAAAAGACGAAAATTGAATGGAGATGCGGGGGATCGAACCCCGTGCCTCTCGCATGCAAAGCGAGCGCTCTACCATTTGAGCTACATCCCCTATTGTGTGTATAGGACGGAAAAACACAAAACTATTCATTGTTAATTAAGATAGTGCACGCAGTTGCATATACAATTCAACGTATTAAAGTTAAGTAATTAACATGCTGGTAGATCAGGTCATTTTTGCAAGCTAACATGCTTGAAAATTTTCCTTTTTTTAAGGGAAGTTGGAATGTTTTTTTCAGGTATTATGCAAAATTTGGTGGGATCTTAATGATAGAGTGAAGTTTTAATCATCATGATTAATGATTAATTTGTTATTACAAATAAGAAATAGGCCTAAGTGTTAAGTTGAAATGCCAAATCGAACTCAATAATGCTTGTTGCATTATCAAAGAGGGTGTTAAGATAGGCTTATTTTTAATTGTTTTTGACTTTTAAATTTTTAGAGATGTTTGCCAAAGACACAAAGTGTTTTTAAGTACCTTACTTTAGGATTAAAAAATATCAATAAAAAAAAAAGAGTCAAAAGTCGATAGGTACCAATTTTTGACTTTTAACTTTTAACTTATAAATAACTTTAAAAATGTTTATCCAAACACCCCTAAGTCAAGCCTAAAAGAGTCAGGAATTATTTTGCGCTATAAAAAAAATACTTTATAGTGAAATAATTTATCATGAAAAAGAATATTTAACTAATAGGAGTAGTTGACAATTGATTTCAATCAATAATTTGTATTGAGAATTTGTAAACATGGTTAAAAGTTTAGGTATATCAATAAAGAAGTATAGATTACTATAATTTATTATAATTGTTATTGTGACTAGTATCAGGATTCAGGATTAAACTAAGCTATTAACAATTACGTTAATTAGTAATTTACACATTACACGAATTTAAGGTTTAACATTTTTTAAAACATGATGTAATTGCACGACTCCATAAAAATAAAATTTTAAGCTTAATTTCAATGGAGTCTGCTTGAATGAATAGTTAATAATTAGATTTTACTTACTAAACCTAACGTCGTCTTATTTTCCTTCTCATTCAGCTTAAGTTTGTTAACTGAATTCATCTGTATTCGACTTAATTAAATAGTTAATGATCAAATCTTACTTTATTTTCCTTTTCATTTAGTTTATGATCAAATCTCATCTTCTTCTTTTTTTTCTTTTTTTTTTAAAATTAGAAACCAAGAAGGTTACAAAGATTTGCAATCTATTTTGAGGGTTGGCATGCCAGGCCCTATCAAATTTTGCATTCACAAGTGTGAATTAGTGTAAAAATTAAAATATAGCCATAATCTCTTCCTCTTATGGGAGTTCAAAGCCTATTTTCTTGTCCTTTAAGTTTCTAATTCTAAATTATGTCACTCTCATTCTGTCCAGCTGAAGCAAGCTTTGCACTGATCTTGGTTGTCTCTCAAATCTTGTGTAGATGATACACTCCTGATGATAATGACTAATTGATGCTAGCTTGTCCATCACTTTGTTTGTCTCACTATAACAATATTGTATCTTTATTCTTCTTCTCATGATCTCTTTTTTTTATCACTTCTACCTCCGCCTACATGTTCTATGGTGTACTTGTTTTTTCGGTCGCACTTGTCACCAGTAGCATAGAGTCTACCTCCGCTATTACATTTTGTAAGTCATCCATTTCTGCTAGATCTAGCCCATATTGGAGTGCTCTACATTCTGCCCAATTATTGGTTCCTTCCCCGAGTTATATCAAGAAGGCGACTAGAAGCTTACCTTCAGATTTTCTGATGACGCCACCTGCCCCACACTTTCCATCTGTGTTGAATTTGTAAGATTGATTTGGTGGATTGTTCCATTTCACTATTTTTGCTGGGTTTTTTTACCATTGGCTTGTCAATGATGGTGTGTAAGAATTCCCTTAAATCTTGCAATCTGATATTTTCAATCTTCTGTTCTGTGAGCTCAATCAAGTCTTGTCTTATTACTTTATCGGACTTATATATTAACGGCCTCTCTGAGTCATATCTTGTCGTACATCTGGATTTCCATAGTTCTCATATTACAAGATTAGAATGATCTTTTCCATGAAGGGTGACACTATAAGCTTCATAGTCCTTTTTTGACTACTCATGAATATCATCACATTATCTACGAAGGTCGGGTGGTTAATTTGTGGTTCAAACTTATTCATGCGGAATTTTTTATATCTTCTTCTTTCTTGAATGTCAGTTAACATGATGGATAGTAACTCTGCGCTGAATACAAACAATGACGGTGAGATTGGATCAACCTGCCTCAAGTCATTTTTTGCTTTAAAAAATCATATCTTTGTCCATTCACTATTAAGGAGTACCAGTTGTTTGATATATGTCTGCGGATTAGATCTATCCACTCTTCTGTGAATCCTAGCTTCCTCATCAACTCATATTAATAAGGCCAAGTCACTCTATCATAGGCCTTGGCCATATCCAACTTCAATACCACATTATACCCTTTCTTAGGATTTTGGATGTCTCTGATGATCTCTTGAGATAATATGATAATCTCTGCAACCAATCTCCCTTTTATGGAACCCTGACTGATTAATTGAGGATTATCTTTGGGAGTAGCCTGGCCAGTCTAGCATTCAATAACTTTGATAGGATCTTGCTAGATACATTACATACACTAATTGGTCTGACAAGTGTTGAGGGAACTCCACCTTTGGTATCATCAGAATACATGTTTAGGTAAAAAAACTTTGGTATGTTAGCACCTTCGAAGAAGGATCTGACTGTTCATACACATCCTCTGCCACCACTTCCCAACAGGTTTGGTAAAATAGTGCATTCAGTTCATCTAGTCTTGGTGCACTCTCCAGATTGATCCTAAATACATACACACACTCTCTCTCACCTCATCCAATGTAGGAAGTGTTGTAAGTATGTTGTTATCCTCTGTTGAAACCTTTGAACAAATGCAATCTAGTAGAGAGTAGTCTTCTGATGCTTCTTTATGCCCAAATATTTTATGATAACATTGAGTTGTTGCCTTTGCTATCTCTTCATTCTTTTCTCGTTATACTCCATCTTTATCCTGTATTTCTTGATTGTTGAGTCCCCTTTTTTTTCCTTTTATCACACTATGAAAATATGCAGTGTTTTTGTCCCTATCTTTCAACCATTTTGGTTTGGATTTTTGCCTTAATACTGAATCTTGTAGCTTATAGAATTGAACATATTCTGCTTTTTTCTTGTTAACTATTGCTCGTCTTTCTGGATTGCATATCCTCTAAGTCTGCTATTTCTTATTCCAGCCTTTTCGATTCATCATAGATATCCCCAAATGCCTGTCTAGACCATTCACTAAGTTTTTTACAAGTTTATTTAAGCTTTTGATGCAACCTCCACATAGCATTCCCCTAATATTCCATGATAGTATGTTAAATATTAGAAACATTAGGGGTGATTTCCTTTGTCATCTTCTTGTTCTTCCTTGTAGCACTTAGTGATGCTTCTCTCTGGCCACAACATGTACCTGTTGTACCTCTTGGTGAGAGGTTGTTATTAGAGTTGTTGCACCAATCTCAAAGTCAAGGGATCTTAACGGTCTTCTTATTCTCATCATCTGACTTGGTTATCTCCTCTTCATCTTTGTCGAGTTTCATTTCTGTGTCTTGTGTTTCCGAAACTGTATCAGTGTTCCAATCTTGCTCGATATTCCCTAGGTTAACATTAATTCGAGGTGAAGTCGTATGCAACACCGGTGAACCTTCTATGTAATCTCTTGCACTTCAATGGCCACAAATGAATTCAACCCCAGTCTACTCTCATCCCCTTTTATGTCCACATTACATAGCTTCAAAGTACGGAAGAGAGTATCTCATTTCTTTTTATTGCCCTCGGTCAAATCTAATAGATTCTGATCTAGAATTTTGGATGCAAACTTCCTCCTTATGTGTTTTGAAAATTTCTCGACGTGTTTATTAATGACATTAACTAGTCCCTTCTTAATTGAGAATGTGGTCTTCCAAGTGCTTTGGCATATCTATTCTTCCCATTTTTCTGTCCTTTGAGCTTTTCCCTATTGTTTTTCTCCCTTTTCTTCTTGCTTCTTTGGCTATCAGAACCAATTCTGTTTTTTGTTCCTCCATTTGTATTGCTTTATTTAGTTGGCTCGAGTCTTGATAGGTTGTTAATTTCATTGGGGGGTTTTCACTGGATGGGTCTTGCTCCATTACAATAGATTGTAAGTAGGTGGGGTTCAGCACATCCACTTTAGGATATTACAACCTGCATTGAGCATCCAAATGTCCTTGCATCTTGTAGTAGAAACAAAAATCAGGGATGTTTTCATATTCGCTGAATTGCAGAAAGAAGTCCAGTTCTCCGAAGGCATCGATCAAGGCAACCTCCACTTCGTTCAACCTAGGTCACGTTAGGTCTATCTCCACTCCAGCCTTAGCTATAGTTGGTCTAGTTTTGGCTGTCGTTGCTTTATCTAGTGCAATCAAGAGGCCTAATGGTTCCAAAATTCTCTCCATTGCTGGCCAGACATGGTAGTGCCACGGTAGATCCGACAAAGTCACTCATACTGGGACCAATGTCGATTCCACATCAACCTTGGAGTTTTTGGTCCATCTATGTATCCTCATGAGTATTTCCCAAATCATCATAGAACGACGATTGTAGAATCTCTTGAAGTCATCTTCTTCTGAGAAGTCGATAAACACATGTCTCTAGTCATATGCCCCAATCTTGACTAAACCCCGCATCGGGAATGTTCTCTTGAGTTCGACTCTTAACTTGTCAATTTGGCAACGTGTGCGGGAGGACTTTCCCACTACAATCAGTCAGTCATCTTGCACTTTTCTGCTAATTGTGCATCCTCCTCCTTAGAGAAAATTACTTTGGCCCTCCCATCAACCAATTCATAAGGTTTATTTTCTAATTGTATTGCCTTTTTTCCTCCTCCAAGCGCTGCTGCAAAGTTCAGTGGAGGTTGTGCCCCGTCGTGATTAGTTGGTATGAAGTTGGATTATTGTGGTTGTTAGTTGTTGGTATGAATTTGGTGCTACCATCGAAGTTGGAGTTAGGTCGACAGAAGTTTTTGTTGCGCGCGCGTGAGGAGCACTGATGAAGATTTCTATAGAAACAATTGAGTTGGTTTTTCGAGTAAATCTTACCTCATTATCCTAACATATTAATATCTGTTATATATTAATTGTTAAGTGCATAGAGCACTTCATTATTGTTAGGTATTAGTGCAGCACTTATTTGAGTAGTGC
>JBCEWC010001050.1:0-45135 GCA_038996855.1 Solanum aculeatissimum
AAAATTAAGTGGCGACTCTCTGTCTTTTATTTTTCGAAAAAATTAATTTTTCTTTGAAATTAATTGATTTTTTCTCGAAGAGCCATTTTTTGCTAAAACAAAATGATTCTTTTAAAAAATATAATTTTTATTAGAAATATAATATGTTTAAAAAGAAAAAATATATATTTATTTATAGAATGACATTTCTGATCATTTAGTGACAAATAAGGGTACTTTTGGACTAATCCATCAATGACAAAGGTAATTTTGGATCAAAATATTGACTGTAAAGACATTTTTGAACCAAAATATAAATCAAAGATATTTTTATTCGTTTCATATAGTTTAAAATTTTTTTTGACCTTTTTTTTTATATATAGTTGTTGATCCCTATAAGTCTTCACCAGTGTTTTTTATAGTCTCAAATTCTTAATTAATGAGTATTATCACCTGCTCAATGTTGTGTTTATAAATTATTGTTTTGTATATCACTAATTACACTTTAAATAGAGTCATAAAAATTCATATTATGCATACTTGAAGGAGTGAAGAAGGAGGCCCGTCATGGTCAATATGTCTGCTTCAACTGCTTGTTCAAGCAAACAGTTGTCTATTGACGTGTCTGCTTCAGTTGCATGATTTTCATTTTTTTTAACATAAATAAAAAATTAAATTGATTATTGAGATTAATCTATCGACGTCACATAAAAGGGGACATGCGAAATAACATGTATTATTTAATTAGAAAACTGCGTAAAAATTACCATCAATCTAGATAAGTATAATTTTTTTTTTATAAATCATGATATTTGACAACTTCAATTTTTTTAAAAACAAATATAAATTTTAATTGATCAGTGAAATTATTTTATCAATGTCACATAAAAGGGACAAAAGAAATAACATGTATTATTTAATTAGAAAACTACGTAAAAATTATCATAAATTTAGATAATTAACAATAGTAATATATTTATATATGAAAATTAAATAAAAAATACTATAAATCACAAAAATTAACTAAATAACATGTATTATTTAATTAGAAAACTACGTAAAAATTACCATGAATCTAAATAAGTATAAAAAATAGTATAAATCATGATATTTGACAACTTCAAATTTTTAAAAAACAAATACAAAATTTAATTGATTATTGAAATTAATCTATCGACGTCACATAAAAGGGGATAAAAGAAATAACATGTATTATTTAATTAGAAAACTACGTAAAAATTACCATAAATCTAGATAATTAACAATAGTAATATATTTATATATGAAAATTAAAAAATACTATAAATCATAAGAATTGACAACTTAAAATATTTAAAAGATATACAAAAAGTTCAATTAACACTCAAATTAGTGTCGCATAAATAAGGATATACAAATCGTAATAATTTTAAAAAGTAAAAAAGTAAAGGACATAAAGAAATTGACTTTTGAAATTTTATCAGAGTGCCACATAAACCGAGACAAGAGGAATAACATATTATATTTTAAAATTATGTAAAAAACATTATAATTTATAATAATTAATAATTTAAAAATTATATTAAAATTTAACTGACTTTCTAAATTCTACTTATGTCACATAAATTAAGATAAAAAATAATAAATATTAAGTCCGCACTAACGTTGACACCGATGCCTAGTATACTATAAAAAGAATAAAAAGAAAAATTATTACACTAAAAAGAACAAAAAAATTCTCAACAAAGTTACTCTAGAAAATATATTCCCATAACCTGACCCCCCTCCCCCAAAAAAAAAAATCCCATAAACTAAAAATGAAAGGAACAAGCAATAATGTGGACTAGAAATCAAAAGAATCCCATGTTTACAGTTCACGTGCCTCCAAAACTCCACTTGATCATTTTATAATAACACACATCTAAGATTCACCAAAACACATGAGCAAGTAAAATCAAACATATTTAAAATAATATGATAAATAATATTATTAATATAATAAAAAATATATATTTATTAAAATTCATGCTATAGTTTAACTCTCCAAAAAGCAAAATTAAAAGGAGGTAATCTGTTGCAAAACACACAAAGAAATAAACAAATTGACTGAGAAATGCAAGTCCACATAGCAACCGCCCATTCACATCTCAAGATCAAACAAAACATTCACATATATATTTATTACTAAGTGAAAGAAAAATCACCCTGAAATTCAGACATCAAAAAGATGTCTTTCTTCTAGATCTAAATACAAATCTTTACATTTAATGTAAACTCTCTCTGAGTCGGTAGTAATAGTAGCAGTAGTAATAAAGCTCAAAACTTTATGTTTTTCTTGAGCTTTTACACTCTTTAAGTGTATCAGCAATCAAGAAAATCTTGCAGGAGCCGAAGAAAATGGGATTCACAATGGGTCTAAACTTGCTTCTATTGGTAGCTATGGTGGCTACCAACATTCTTTCTTTGTATCACCTCTCTTCCAATATCCAATCTAAGCCCCCTGTTGCTCCACCTGTTCCTGACCACCTTCTTCATCAGCTTCAGACCATACGCGCCACCATTAACCACCTCACGCGCCTCCAGCCTCCATCTCCTCCATCAGCTAAAGCCAAGAAATCTACAGTTACCATCCCTTCTGACCTCCTCCTTTACACTCATCTGTCACCTATTGCTTCTTCTTGTAAAAACAATCCTGATTTGCTTCATCAGTACATGAGCTACACACCTTTTAGTCTTTGCCCCTCAGATTCTTCAGTAGCTGAATCCCTTATCCTTAGAGGGTGTCACCCTCTTCCAAGGAGGCGCTGTTTTTCAAGAACCCCTTCTAGTATCCCCACTTCTCTCCCTAAAACCCCATTTTCTACAATCCCTGAAAAGGCCTTGTTGTGGAACAATTACACTTGTAAGAGCTTTTCTTGTCTGTCTCGGTCTAATCCCAACATGGGGTTTGATATGAAAGTTGAACAATCAAGGTACTTGGATTATAAATCAGATCTAGATCTCCCAATTCCCCAGTTTCTCCAGCTTACTAAGTCCTCAAAAAGTGTTATTAGGCTGGCACTTGATATTGGGGGTGGTACGGGAACTTTTGCAGCACAAATGAAGCTGCATAATGTGACTGTTGTGACTACAACAATGAATCTTGGTGCCCCTTATAGTGAGACTGTGGCACTTAGGGGATTGGTGCCTTTACATGTGCCTTTGCAGCAGAGGCTGCCAGTGTTTGATGGGGTGGTGGATCTTGTGAGATGTGGCCATGCTGTGAATAGGTGGATTCCAGTGACTATGATGGAGTTCTTGCTTTTTGATGTTGATAGAGTGTTGAGGGCTGGTGGTTACCTCTGGTTGGACCATTTCTTTAGTAAAAGAGCAGATCTTGACAAGGTTTTTCAACCTTTGATCTGGAAATTGAACTACAAGAAGGTGAAGTGGGCAGTAGCAAATAAGAATGATGCTAGTGGTGTGAAGAATGGGGAAGTTTATTTGACAGCTCTTCTTCAGAAGCCGCTTTCGAGATGAGCATCTAGTTCAGGTAACCTTTTTGTCTCTCTGAAAATGAGATCATATATTGTTTTAGTGGCTAAAGTTAGAAATTGCTAGTAGTGATAGATCTAAAGTAGTTTAGCACTCTTATTACTTTTGGCTTGGCACTTAACTAGTGAAAGCACCAACATACACAATCAAAATAATCTCTCTCGACGTTGAGAAGCTCAACTATGTCCAAGTAATGCTAGTTCAAAGCTTTCTGTCTTTATGTAACATTTGCTATGCACCTTCACTGGTGCACATTTTGTATTTGCAAGAAGAAATTAATGGTTTTGTTTCACTCCCGTGCTCACCCTTTTGTGTTTTAATGACAATTGTAGCTTGAAATTGAAAGAGCAGATTTCAAATTTTCCATATGTGGAGCTTTAGTTGATTCAAAGTAAAAAAATGTTGTATTCTGCATACCTTTTGGGGCTACCCAACTTCCTTAATTATCCAGTTTCAGTTGTTTTAAGATGAGCCTGCTACAGATTTGTTTCTCGATACGCTTGATTATCCATCTAATAGAGATCCTTTGTACTAAAAGCCTTATTTTCAGCAAGAACTGTTACCTCTCTAGCGCATTTCCGATGCACTTAGCCTTAGATGGGGAATATTTCAGGTTTGTTTTCTGTCTCTGTCTTGTCAGAGCTCCATATTATCCAAAAGCGCTGCGGTGTTAGCTACGTTTGCTGTTCTTTCAATTTATGCTCGTCATTCCGGAATCTATCTGGTTTCCTACTGCACTACTCTCTCAAGATGATCCTCTCAAATGTGATTCTCAATAACAGATCCCTGACTTGTCCGTTATGACCAGCCCCTTAACTACATCATTTATTGATCCAATTGCACTTTCAGTACCTAATTTATAAGGGTCCTGTATTTTTTATTCTTGCCTTTTGAACTATGTGTATAGCGTCAGAATACCAAAATGATCTGCAAAAATGTTAACTTCCCTTAACATTGTAATAATTCTGAGACCTATCAGTATTTATCAAATCTGTCCTTATCTAACGGAACCTATTGGATCAAATGACAAAGACATTGTTGAGAAAAAGATGGCTAAATTTTATGTCAACAAGAAGCCATGTGGCTTAAACATCATTTTTTCAGATGTTTTGAAGGTTCAAAGTCTATTTTCATCAACAAATTATTTCTTGAGGTGATAAGATTATTGAGTTAGCTCAAAATCTACCCATTACCTCTTTATACATATATTGACAGTTTGTATGCATGTCCGAAGTAACCAATAGATTCGTTATCCAAAAATTATTCTTATATGAAAACGGAATTTGGAGCATCAGAAGGTTAACAAAATATATCATGTGCAAAGCTCGCCCTTTTCCATCCAAAATTAAATCCATCGAGAGATAGATCCCATTCAATTAAACAGAGTGTCTTTCTGCAGTTGGTGTCACATGAATTATACAACTCAAAGTGATCATTAAGACCATTGATGAAGGCCGTCCTGAATAATTACTGTCAAATTCCCCATTTATAATTGTCATGTGGTGTTATGTTTTTGGTCTAGCTTGTATGCCAACTATGCACTTCATTTGCAAAACCTGATTGATAACAGCACGAACAATTAACATGATTTGGTGGGAGATGATTTGTTGCTCTAAACTGATTTGCTACTAGATTGAATCATTCTGAAAGCTGCTCTGGTAGATTCTCTCTCTCCATCCTTCTTGAGGTGGTTTTAAAATTTTGGCTTTTGTTTTTGTTGTTATTTTGCAGATACCACTGCTAAATTTGGATGATTGTTTGATGCCAAATGCTATATTCTGTCAAGAGATTCTCTTCTTCTCAAGGTGGAGAAATGTGATTAATCTGCATTTGGAGTTAGAATTTTTTGAAGAATCCAAACAATAGAAAGTTGTGCTGTGCACCACAGAGATACAGTCTGCAGCAAACAACAGTAGCTGCTCTATAGATAGTTATTTCCCTTCATTCATTTGTCAGTTTTGGTGGAGTCTTTACTGATTTTGAAACTATACAAGTGGAAAATCTGGTAGAGAAAACAGAGCTGCAAGTTTGAAA
Source organism: Solanum aculeatissimum (assembly GCA_038996855.1). Lineage (NCBI taxonomy): Eukaryota > Viridiplantae > Streptophyta > Magnoliopsida > Solanales > Solanaceae > Solanum > Solanum aculeatissimum. The sequence continues at coordinate 5,527 of JBCEWC010001050.1, forward strand.
ACAATTATTATAACTGTAAAGATACTGCATGAATATAGGTAACGATGCCAACAATAGACCCTTGTGGTCTAGCCTTTTACCTACCCCGTGCATTGCAGGAAAGTGAAAAAGAACTTGCAATCTCCCTCTGCCATCTATAAAGAGTGATTGATGCTACTGTTAAATATTAGACTTAATTCGTCTCATGCATGACTCAAACTTGTGATCCAAGTCACAACTCCTGCTTGTTCAAAATCGAATTGTAAATGATAAATCAACCTTAAAATTGACTTATTGGCTTATTGATTTTGGGTTCTTGAATAAACGGTTGAGCAAAGGATTAAAATTTTATAACTAATGGCTTAATTGATGTAGGGATAAATTATTTTGTTAAAAATTATCATACTAACATTTTTATTTTAGGTATATTAGCCTCATTTGATATTTTAACATAATTTATAAGAATAATTATATATTTTTTCCTTGTTAGTTTCAACTATTTCTATAATTATATATATATTGCCTTTTTCATTTTATGTAAGGAAGTGTTAAAAGTGTTTTTAGTACTATTATTTTTTCTTTCACTACTCATTCTTTTTTAAAATAATAATAAAAAGTCATCTTTTTGTAAGGTGTGACTGTGTTTATCGAAAAAAAAGTTCTATTGAGAATAGAAGTTAACCGTCCAATAATCATCCGATAATTGTTAATTCATTATGAAAAATAATCAATGTCTTATATATTGACTAACAGATTAATAAATTTAAACATCAATATCCAATAAATTAAATCGTTAAATCAAATTATCTGCCGGATAAGCAGCTTACCCTAAAGGCCTCAACAAATGCCAATAGAGTTAAGCCTTGGGCCAATCTTTTCATAATCAAATACGAGATGGTTTGATAAACGAAAAGACATCAATGACCCCAAAATGTTGTGTAAAATTAGGATACTTTTTGGTAGTATGAAAGTATTTTATTATATTTTCTCCTCGAATTTATTATTTGGGCTTTTATTTTTCTTTTCTAAGTTATTCAAATTCAGATATCTTGATCTTAATGAAAACAAATGAGACCTTAATTCATGGAAAAGAAATTGAAATTGACCATTAATTTTATCTTTAATCCATTGTTAACTTGATCATATCTACTTGATTTTTTTTTTTATAATTCGTGCTAAATAAAATTGATAAAAAATTTATTACGAAAAAAAAATCGTCCCCTTACCCTTGCGCCCGAGAGAGCTCCGATCCAAATAAAAACGTATAATTTTATAGTATAGTCTGTTTCAACTAATGTATATCACATACTTCATGAAGTAATAATAAAATAATAATTTTATAATATTATTTTTTAAATATAATAAATTTAATATTTTGAAAAATGATCTTTAAATTGGAGAAAGAAAAATAGATATTTATTTTCTTAATTTATTCGACAGAAAATCACAGTTGTAACGCCTAGCAAAATAGAAACTCAACAAGTATAAAAAGTTAAAATAAAAAAAAGGTAAAAAACAAGCTTCACGCCCCAGCAAATCGGACCTTCCTCCGTTCTCTACGGCGTTCAATTCTGGTGTGTCCTTAGGTCAAGCGATCCGCCATTTTCAACGTCAATTCAGAGCTCTTTCCACTCACAATGGTAAGCTCTCACTCTTTCCCTTAACCCCTTTTCGTAATTCTCTTTTTTTTTCTTAAGTAAAACATTTTTTGCTTGGTAATGTGCTTCTTTTTGTTTTTGCCCAAAACAAGCTGTTTATCGTTTATCACTGATCTTGTGTTGTATCGATGAAGTTATCACTTGTAGAGAAAAATATGCATTTTGGGGTTTTAGTTTTAGTTGAATTGGAATAGTTGGCCTAGTGTTTTTCTCGTGATCTCTCTGATTGTCGACGGTTTTCTCGAGTTGTTACTTGGAGGTAAGAATGGGAGGGTATATTGATCAGATCTAGCATCTGTACGTCTCAAAGAATTAACAAAAGGAAGAGGAAACTTTTTTATGTGGGCAAGTAGGATTACTTACCCTATATACAGCACCAGTTACTTTTATTCCTGAAATGCCTGAATTGGGAGAACATCAATGTTTAAGTTGGACAGCAATCACACATTTAAGGCCGATTTGAGTTTTTAATGTTTCTTGAAATGGGATGCTATGTTCATTTCTTTAGAATGGAAATTCTTGCTCAAGAAGAAGGAAATGCACTAGTTTATAATAGGGGGCGTATGATGTGGGGCGGAGATATTTAATCAAATAGCGAGTACTTTATATCAAGAGAATTAAGGGAAAGGGCCACTGAGAGAACTTCTGGCTTAAGGTGTTTGAATTTTTTGGTTTTGCACATGACTTGGAGTTGGAAATAATCAGACTGAAGGTAGTTGACGTTCGACACATATAGCTGTGTTTGTCCATGAAAAAGGGAAGTCAGCTTCTTTTATGTTGCAGTTGTGCTTAGTTTGGAATATGAGTGTTGGACACTTGTACTTTAACAGAAACCTAAAAGGAGAATATGTAATATTGGGTGTATCTTGGAATTTTGGGTCTATGGTGAAACTTGAACCATTGATAGATAGAACCATAAGCAATTCATGGATGATCTATGTATCGCAAATGTGTCAATATATGCTTTAAACTATTTCTCTATAAAGTGGGAAAGATTCTGCTATAATGTTTTTCAAATACTTTTTGCAGGAGTCTTGCCCTGCAGTTAAGAACATTCTGCTTCTAGATTCCGAAGGAAAGCGTGTTGCTGTAAACTACTACTCAGATGATTGGCCAACAAATGCTGCAAAGGAAGCTTTTGAAAAGGCTGTGTTTGCCAAGACTCAAAAGACTAATGCTAGAGCAGAAGGTATGATCTCTCTTTAACTGTTGATTTATTTGTTTATATTTGGTCGTGCTCTTTCCAAATATCTCCCTTTTGACATGCAAAGGAAGAAAAACTCATCCAACCAGTTGGTGAGGTTGCATTTTGCATTAGAGTTGTTTGTGATACCATCTAATGCAGTATACCTTACCAGTCTCTGCAAACATAGAGTTTTATTAAATTCTGGTAGTATTGTCTTAAATCAGGAGCCAAAAGCAAAGACAAGCTATTAGACGTTTTGCCAATTTACCAAATACGAACCATGATCAATGGTTGGTAGGTTGATAATAATAATCTTAAATGACTTGGTTTTGTGTTGTTTGGTTGCATGTCCTCTTCTTGAAGTTGATTGTCTCCAGGTCAATTGAATTTGAAGTCTTGGTCAGCAATTACTCATTACATCTTGATAATTGTCTTTATGGCGGTGACTTAATTGGACTGTTGTGCTTATGCTGTTCTGCTACATATTGGTTATTCTACTAAACACCCCCCTGCCCCCCAGCTGAAACTAAACTTTGTGATCGGAAAAGCCAACCTTCATCTATCTGACCTCACTTGTTACTTCTTCTGCAGCGGAGATAACAATGTTTGATAATTATATTGTTGTCTACAAGTTTGCCCAAGATCTTCATTTCTTTGTTACCGGGAGTGACAATGAAAATGAAATAATCCTTGCCAGTGTGCTCCAGGGATTCTTTGATGCTGTTGGTATTCTTCTTAGGTTGTCTACAGGAACAGTCTCTCCTTTTCAGTATGCATCCCTTGATTTTTTCATCTTCATGTACTCATCTTGCTGCAAATGCCTTTTGTTTTAGGGGCAATGTAGAAAAGAAGGAGGCACTTGAAAATTTGGACCTTATTCTTTTGTGTCTTGATGAAATTGTTGATGGCGGGTAAGAGAATTGTACCCTGATTATTTTATTTAGTTTAAATTCTGAATTCTGAAATCCTCGTTTCGGGCTTTCTCTTTCTGTTTTGCCGAAACCTTTTTACTCGATGTTTGTACAAATATAGCATGTCAGAAACCTTTATTTCTTTTCTTTTGTAGTTAAAGAGAATTGGAGTTTCAAAAGCTTGTCTAACTTTCTGAACCATAATAGGGGGAAAATAAAAGGCAATTGTGTAGTTAACAACATATCTTTCCTTTGCTGGAGACTGATTAAAACAAGACTTCTGACCAAAAGAAGCATAGGCCACTTCTTAAGCATTACATCCAGAATGTCTACATCAATCGTTTGCTTATAGGTACTTTCTTCTTTGTGCTCCATTGGCACTTGCGGGCTGAATTGTGTGACCAATCTGTAAATGGACACATTTCATTATACTTAATCCCCCCAACCTCACCACCATCCCCTCAAAAAAGAAAGAGAGTATCAATTATTAAGTCTATAGCAGCGACTTATTTCCTACGGACATATATTTCTTTTGCAAGCTATAAAGAGCTCTCATCAGCTCAGCTCTTAACATTTTGAGTCATATATAGCTGGTAGTACATCACATGCCTTATTTTAGACAATCACAGTATTAGCTACCCTTTTTCTATGTTAGTAACTTCGTTTCTATGAGATGTTGCCTCGTGAGAGTTGGCTTGAGTAGCTTCTTCCTTTGCGGTAGATGTTCATCGATCTTAGTCAAGTAGTTTTGCTTTTCTGGTACTTTAGACTTGGGGTGTGCTTGATTTGCCGAATAATGTTTTCCATGAAAAATATTTTATTGAAAATAAGTGGGTTTTTACTTATTTTCTGATATTCGGTAAGTAAATAAAATATTTTTGAGCATTTACATGCAATTTTGCAATGTAAACCTATGGGGTGGAGAAGGATAATAGGTAACCGTGTGTTATAGTACTTTTACGAGGGAGTAAAAGGAAGCTAATCTCCTCTTCTTACCCTCTTTATTTAGTAGGCATACTTAGTATTCACTTAGTTTCTTATTCTTCATTTTCATTACTTTCTGTTACTTTGATTGTGTTGTTTATCTTGCTATTTTTTTGTTGTTATTTTCCTTTCTATCATTCTTTGATTACACTTTCTTGAGTTGAGGCTCTATTGGTGACAACCTGTCTATCTCACAAAGGTAGGGGTAAGATTAGGGGTGGCAAAATTAAGCCCAACCCGTCCAACCCGTTAAAGTCCACCTATTTATTAGCTCAATTCATCTCAACCCAACTCATTTCAACCCATTTAGAATTGGGTTGATATGCAACCCGAATTGACTCGAGAGAGATCTTGTTAAAATATTTTTTGTAACATTTTTTTAAAAATTTGATATGTTGTATATGTCATAATAAAGAAAAATAGAATTTAATTAAGTACTAAAATAGTAAAAAAAAAAAAAAAAAAAATAAGTAAAACTTAGTAAAACTTGGGTCGGTTGGTTCTTGATCCGCTCTATAACCCGTTTTGACCCGAGCAAATTTGGGTTGGGTCTTGGTCCATTATAACCCGCTCAAGTTTGACCCAACCCGTCCAATTGCCACTCCTAGGTAAGATCTACATAAATCCTACTCTCTTTAGACTCCACTTGTGACCTTGGGTATGTTGTTGTATAATGGGGTAGAGTGTTAAAGGAGTGGGTGGAGAGTGGGGGTTGGGAGCGTTAGGAGGAAAAATGAGCTTGTTGGGGAAGTCATCTACTGATTTCGTAGGTACTTGTTTTCTTAGCAAAAATGCTTTCCAAAAAACATTTTGACCAACCAAACATGGTAAAATTGGAGGACATTCCCGGAAAATGTTTTCCTCCATATCAAACACACCCTCAATGTCCACTTCTTCATCCATCTCAATGCCTAACTTCCTATTAAAGCATTAGGACTTCATACCCTTTTTGACTTACTGTCTTTAGAACATATTAAAGCAGACATTTAATCTTGCTCTCAATTCAGTTAGAGGGAACTAAGCTGATGATGAATTTGAAACTACTTCGGATTAACTTAGAGTCCACTTTCTTGTCTCTGTAGAATTGTTCTTGAAACGGATGCAAATGTTATTGCTGGGAAAGTGGCAAGCAATAGCGTAGATTCTGCGGCACCTTTGTCGGAGCAGGTAAATATTGCTCTCTTTCCTGATGCTTTGGTCCTTCAAACTAATGGAATAGTTGCTTCATTAATTACCATGCCTGTCCAATTAACTCATTTTTTTACTTTACGTCCTTTGTGGTTTTATACAGACTATAAGTCAAGCACTGGCAACTGCACGAGAACACTTAGCGAGATCTCTTCTCAAATAATTTGTCTGGTCAACAAAAGAAAGGGAAACGGAAGTCTTGCAAGTACTTATTTTCTTTCCTTCTGAATGAACTAATTGATGAGCATCAAGCTGCATGTGTTTTGGCCCAAAAAAAAAAAGAAGTTTCAACTTACGCCCAGTTTGTTGTTTCTACATGTTTGGATTTTGTTGGATACACTAAGATGTAGATCATATAATGCAAACTTGATTCAAGTGTAGACCGGGGAAAAGAAGTAGTATCTTAAGACTCTTTTCATGAATTTATTTTCTTGGTCCTCTTACTATAACAATAACAATATTATTCTTGTTCATCTCTAGTTATATTACAACACCTCGATTTCCAATGAGCTTGTTTGACAGTCAATCTAGAAATCGCATTCGATCAAATCCAACTACCTTTCAACAAGTTGACACTTCTATTTCCTCGAGCTCCGAGCTTGTGGTCATCCTATTAGTTTCTAGGGAATTCCTTCTGTTGATGTGGTGCGGTTTATACAGAAAATACAACTATTCATGAAAAATGTCACATTAATCGATTTATATGCTAAAAAGATCATATCTATAACTTTTTTTAAAATTATCTTTTTTGTTTGATAATTTTTCTTTTTTGTAATGACTTAATTGGTGTTCCATTTGTTTAAGCATAAATTGTGTTAAAATCTTATGCCTAATTTCTCTACTGAAACTTGAACCAAAATGATTTAAAGGTTGGATATCCAAGGGAAAAGGGTCCAAACAAATGAAGTGTCCAGTTCAAATTTATCCCTCAAAACTTTTTCCAAATGAGACTTAGTCAAAACAAGGCCAACATTAGATTAAAAGTCCAATAGAGGGCAAAGTTAATTTCATATAGTACGAGGGCAAGTTTGACCCTTCTCGCCTTCTATAAAAAGGAATCACTCGTATGAAAAGCAATTTCTGAGATGACCCATACTCCATTGATAAGGTCTGAACCACTAGAAGGTAGATCTTGGTACATCCCATCTTATGGTGCCAGGAATATTAGGCTCACTAGAAATAGGAGATCAGTACTACCCCAGTAAATCAAATTACTGGACCCAAATAACGTGAAACTGGAAACAAAACACTTCTCACTATTAATAAAGAAACAAAGGGGTTAACTGTGTGACAGAGTTGACGGAAAAAAAGACGAAGTCCACTAGCACGACGTTAGCTCACATCCTAAGTTACATTTGACTGATGACAAACACTTAAAGTACAACCTCGAGGCACAGGGAAGCATCCAATCGATTGTGCATTCTAATGACTTCCAAAGCAATACCACCCTGAAAGACCACTTTCACACTCGTTACAGGACTCCAAAAAAGCAGGAGGCGGTAAGAGATTAGTAGCCACCATTTTGCCATAGCTGTTGAGATGGCTTTGGCTGGCCTTGGGATCCGCCACCCAATGATCCATCCCTCGGATTTTGCTGTTGATGTTCTAATGAGATCCCAGCCTGAGAATGGTAGAAATTTGGGTAGCCCAAAGATCCATGATTTTGCACTGGCTGCTGAGCTTGCCTAAATCCACTACTTTGCTGGTTTTGACCTTGAAAGCCATAATATGTGTTAGCAGGAACAGCTGACATTGTCCTTGAACCGGGTCCATGAAGCCACATAGCTGAGTTCTCGCTCTGAAAGGAAGGGGTAATAAACATATGCATGAGCTGCCTTCAATTCGACGGAAGGAACGGTTGATGAGCAAATGCTCAAACAATAGAATACAGCTAGGACAAGAAATGAAAAGTGAAGCTAATATAACCAGACAAAAGATGGCTATAAAAACTACTAGTCCAATTTAGAAATCCATCAAAACCTATTATATTAGAATAAGGGAAAATCAACAGCAATTTGCAGTATACTATTGACTTCAAAGAATTGAACAGCTGTTGTTAAAGCAAATGAAATGGTTACCTGCTGAAGAGACATTAAATGATTGGTATCCTTGTACTGAGAGCTCAACATATCATCGTAACTCAAGTTGGTACCAGAGGGAGCAGCAGGGGGGTTCATTGGGAAGTTACCAGGGATACTTGCTGTATTTCCAAAACCACCATACCCAGAAGCAACACTGGCTGACTGAGGTAAGCTGCTAACTGAAACACTGTTCTTATATTGGGGAAGCACCGCTGCTAGCGACTGATGATAATTACTGTTACCAGCAAATGGTTGCTGGAATGCAGATGGCATATATGTATAACTCTGAGGCATAAAGGGATAACTAATCATGTTAGCAAATGGTCCCAGAGGTAGTGTTGGTTGGGAATATGGATGCACAAGATGCTGCGGCACAGTAGGTCCAGTGGTGACACTAGTTCCAGGAAGTGTCTGCTGTGAAGATTGCGCTGATGGAAAACCAGTACTCTTCAAAGACTGCAAGTCAAGAGAAAAAAATCAATGATGTATACCACAAAAATAAGTGATAGGTGCAAATCATTTAACTTATTACTCTAGAAAGGAAGAAGACAAAAGATAGAAAATCTCTCTGTCCCACATCTTACAACCCTTTCCATAATCAAGGAAAACTACAATAGATTTATGCATTAACTTTTGTATGAACCGTCAACTTAATTTCAACCCACATTCCCCTTAGGAATCAATGAAACGAATTTAGCAACTGCTATTGTGAATCTTTAAATTTCAGGTTATTGCCCATTCTTTTCTTTTGCAACAACCCAAAGGAAAACATGACATGCGGAAACCAAAAGATACTACTCCCTCCGTTTCAAAAAGAATGCCCTACTTTTTTTTTTACTCTGCCTCAAAAAGAATAACCTATTTCCTTTTTTGGCAACAGTTCAATTTCAACTTTCCACGTGGCATTTTTAAGGCCACAAAATTAAAAGGCATTTTGATACATTTGACATAACTTTAATTTAGATCCACAAAATCAAAAAATCTTATTTAGTTTCTCTTAAACTCTATGCCAAATCAAACTAGATCATTCTTTTTTAAACGGAGGGAGTATCATTTTTTTTGATAAGGAAAACAAAAATATAGCTTTATTATAAGAATTGGTACACACAACTTCTACCTCCTTTTCCTAAATCCAAAGAGTGATTTTCCTTTCCTCCTCCCAACAAGCAAGAGCACCTCTAAAGTCTACCACACAAACACATCAAGTCTGCCTTTGAAATACTCTGGGAATCCATTACTATTCTCTCTGTATACATTTTTCTACTAGAGATTTTGCAAACTACAAGTTGGCTGCTCTCAAACATTTGGATGGACACCAAGAGAGAGAACATTCAAAAATTTTCCAACAGCAGACGCTATATCCCCAATGTTGAGAGATACCACAAGTGTTAGATGCAACTACTATATCCATTACGTAAAACATTTTCTTTATGCACAAATAAAAAACTAGGACCATCAAAAATCACTTCAAAAGACATACCAAAAGCAACACGCTCTGCTCATTACATTACATAAAATGCTAACAATCAGCAAGTCATGAGCAATACACCAAGTGCACATGAGGAAATAGACATTCATTATGAAGAATCAATTAGCTTCATCAGGATAGCATTACCTCAGGCATGGAAATTGTTGAACCACCAATTGAAGAAACAGAGCTGCCATATTTCATAGCCATTGCTTGTGTTGCAGAAAATGGTGAGTATGAAAGATCAGATTCACGACCAGCTTGAACATTAGCAGCCAACAAGGTGCTAGGCAATGAATTTGTGAATGCCTGCTCAAACAAAATAGAAAAATGAGCACATCAATGAAGAAAATTATGGTGTTAGGCTCTCTAACAAATGAAATGATAATTTAGATGTTCCTACTTTGCTTATCTTGTACACCATTGACCTACCACCCGTCCTTCCATGGGAGACGCAGGTATTATTTTATTCTTTTATGAGAAGGAAAACCCGCAGCCGCTACCCTTTGGGTGGGCACGGAAAAACCCGCTCCTATGTAATAGCTCACAAACCACACAGGAGAAGTAACCGGCACTAGACAAACTCAACCCAGAAGGCAAACCCCTTACTTTCACTAGCAAGTGGTTTCGAACTAGACCTCCAATGGGGAAAAAAGGTATTATAGGTCTTTATCTTTTTGGAGTTCGTAAAACAAAAGACAAATTCCTGGAAGAACACAGATTATATTTCATGAAAATAGCAAATTACCACTTACACTGAGCACCCCTGCAGTAGTGCTTCGGATTTAGATTGTATGTGTTTACCACTAATGTTTCATATTTATATACTTCAAATACAGGTTAAGCAGAAGGAAATTCTTAACTTCGGGTTTTTCCTAAGAAAATCACATGAAAGAGATTAAAAGATCACAAGAAAAAGGCAGTTTTCCGAGACAATCTACTCAAAAGTGTTTTCTTTTAAAGGATAAGTTTGTCCAGTCATATAAAGACTCTAATAGACCTCCGTTAATTACTCAGTTTTGTTAATTGAATGGTCTCATGCAGATAACTTGCAAAACATTTTCCTTAGTGGTGCAAAAGCTACAATTTTTAAAAAGCATAAAGGTATTATTAATAAAGTTACCAAGGTACAAAAATACACGACTCCCCAAAGACCAAAAGATACTGAACCACATCAAATATGCAACTACTTCCTCCTATGAGTTCTACGAAATCCATATATCAATTTTGCTTGCTTTTCACCAGAAGAGAATGTGCAAACACTTGCACTGCCAGAGACGAGAAAACTACTAGAAATCAAGTACAATGTACTTTCTTAGAGAAGTAAAGTTCACTCCAATAGACTCAGTAAAGTTATCTTCGGACTTGAACTATGCAAATGCAGAGGCAAACATCAAATGAAGAGCAGAGAAATTTTTTACATCCTTGACCAGGGATGAAACTTACCATTACATTAGAGAAAGGAGTGAGATTTTGCATCTGAGAACTCGTCTGTGGCTGACTAAATGCTGCAGTTAATTGTTGTGCACTTTCATATGTGTAGCCAGCAGCAGAGGTGGCATACGGATATTGATTTCCTTGTTCATTTGTTTCTGCTTTCAAAGGTTCTGGTTGGGAAGCAGAAGGTGAATCATAATTTCCAGAACTTGCATTAGTTCTATGGTATAAGTTACTCTCAGATGCATGTCTGAGAGACTCATCATCATAGTATTCTGAAGCTCTGCAATATAAAGATGCACTAACAATTATGAAGAATACTTTATTAATTTCTGAACAACTCAATAAGATGATTTATGTTATCCTGTAAGATGGATATTTTATACTTGAAAATATGGAAATATTTATGTAGAAGTTGAAAAGTGCACTGCTTAGTGAGCTTTAGAGAACTCCTAACTTGTCTTAATCGATGAATTAATGGTAGGGGAGGGCAGAGAAGCTCCACGCCTGTCTAAAGTGATAAATTATTTGACTGGAATGAAATGAGTCCAAATACAGTGAAATGGTACAGAGGATTCATATAAATACTACTCTGTTTGGGATGTTAGAATAGAATAGATTAATTTGATTGACTAATATGATGAACATTTAGAACAAGTCAGCTACAAAAATACTAAGAGAAAATGCAAGGATATTTGTAGTTTGATTTACTAAAAATCTGAGGCAAAATAATAATTAAAAATTACCAACATATCTAGGTAGTTTAAATGCCACTAGAGTTTTGGTATGTCAACATAACATAATTCCTACATTATATTTTAACGTAACATAATCTTTACGTCATATGTTAATGTAATATAATTTCTACATTACACGTTAACGTAACATAATTTCTGCTTATATTACCCACATATCTAGGTAGGGGAAATGTCTGTACAGTTTGGTATGTTAACATAACATAATTTCTACACTATATGTTGATATAATTAGATTAAGCATCAATGAATTAAAGAAAATCCACAGTTAGAAGGAGGCTTACCGGGAACCCAAGTGCCCAACAGATGAGCCATCCACTTCCTTAGGTGCATCTTCCAAAGTACTAGTCACTGGAGCAGACGCCAAAGGCCCATTAAAGGAGCCACCAATACCAGAGCCAAAGCTACCAAAGCTCAGGTGTGAACAGTCTGCAGTTTGAACTTGAAGATGGTCTGGTATTACAACAGCAGGACCATCTTCCTCAGGTGGCAACCCTCCATCATCTTGTACATTTAACTGTTGCAAGTTTGCAGCAACTGACGAAACAGAATCGTTAACATCTTCAACTGCAAGACAATGACAGCATTATTACACAAATAGGCATTCCAAAAGTTCACAACGGAACTCCATATGATGGAACAATAATGATTTGACTATGAACTTACACGGCTTTCCCACAAAATTGAGACTGAAAAATGACATGTAAAGCAGGTTTATATCTCCTAGCTAGCATATCCCATGAACATCACCCCCACCCTAACCCCCCCCCCCCCAAAAAAAAAAGAGAAGAGAGGAATTTCTACGCGGCCTGAGATTTGTAAGGGTTTTCTTCTCTTTCAAATAGGGGGCCATGTGCAAGAACACCAAGCTTAAATTTTACATGGTAAATTTGACACTGCAGGAGAAGACCCTCTTAATATGAAATAACCTCATGTTGACACAACCTATGAGTATGAGCAGCAAGTGATCAGCACTACAGGCTTCCCTCTTTATAAATCTATAAGGTGCCCAATAAAATCAAACAAGTAAAACAAAACATTAATAATACCTAAATGCACATATTGGGAGTGTGTTGTTTAGAACAACCAAGCTTGTCGTGCTACATTATCATCATCAAAAAGTGACAAGACAAACAAAAGTGACAACCAGTAGAATTACATGAAGCTCCAAATACAGCAAGAAAGAGCTTTAGAGGCAGTTAAGATGAACTTCCTTGCACTCCACTACTGCTATATGTCCGACTCCGCATATTAAAAAACCCACATCTTCAAGGGCTAACCAAATGTCCGGCTTATTTAAGCTAAAATTGGTAGTATGAGATGAAACCTTGAGTTCTAAAACTGCATTCCTAGAAACCAAAGTGCAAGCATAGTTGCTCTATGAAACATTTAATGATTACTTATGACAGAACGAAACTAAAGAGTTGCCAAAGCCTGGAACCCTTGTGGAGAAAAACAAAAAACAACAGTACCATGTCAAAAGAACTATTACACAAGCTACTTGACAACAAATACTACATATTCCCAATAATGAATGCATATCACCATACCAAATCAAAACTTTGATATACTAACCTTGTTGATGGTCGAAAGTATGATTCTGGTTCTGATATCTGTAGAGATCATTCTCATAAAGAGATGCACCTCCAGCATTATCCTCCTGCAACTTTCTGCTTGGAGGACTATCAAGATTTTCAATTGTGCAGTTTTCTGTCTCCCGAACTTCATCAATCTCATTTTGATGATTAATTCTGTCATATGACAAGTTAGCTGGATCAGGATGTAGCACTGAATCAGCAGGAGGCTCCGAGATAGACGGCTGACTAGCAACTAATGGCGGCTCAATTAGAGGCCAGTCCTCATCAATTGAAAGATGCTCTGACTCTCGATGTACCTCAGAAACTTTGGTAGTATGATCATCAGAGAACTGAATATTTTGATGTGCTGCACCAGAAGGGAGCCCCTGAATATGGTTTTGGTTGGCATTGACATTGTGATGAGATACATTAGGTACACTTGGCGCTTTGCTCTGTGGTCTACCCATCTTCACAATATCAGCCATGGAAACTTGACCGGGCACCCCACCCCATGTAGGTTGATATCCAGAAGAAGTCTCATGCTGTGAGACAGATGAAACGCCATCAACAGTTGCAGGTGCTGGCTTTTTACTTTCATTTGCAGCAGCATCACTGTAACACATACCATAAAAGCATTGACGACACTGTTATGCATCACCAAAAAGCGCACTCAAAGTGTGCTCTGTCACATGCATTTTGAAAATATCTCACATTACATGATTATTAAAGTGCATGATAAAAACTTCCATCTTAATTAATCCAATACAGTGATGACTGGTAGTAATTATTAAATTAATTATATTAATGCCAGAGACACCTCAATAGAAAGAAACCTACTGCAGGGCTACAGAATACTCTACTGGAACCAAAAAGATGATCTACAAGCAACTGATGTCCTTTTGAGGGAATCTAAACCATTTACGAAGTCGAAACTACTAACCTGATGGTTGTAGCCCTCCTGCTTATGTTACTTCCGGAAACCCCAGGAGTAGAAGTCAGGTTACTCATATTTGATCCATTCTCTTTTCTGTACCCAGGGATAGGCTTGTTGGACTCTGGAAAGGGTGGTTAGAAACAAAATAATACCCTCATGAGATGACACGATGAACTACGCAAAACTTAAGATTCCATTATGTTTGAAAAGATTGTACATTATCATGCACATACCTGACCCACCACGCCCAACATATCGTTCTGCACCTCCTCGGCTTCCACGGCCTGAGTTGCTAATTGCACCACGTGGCCTAGATTCAGTCGTATCCTTATTCTGAACCAAAGATAAATATGAGTGAAGAGTGAAGAAATGATCGTAATACCTTATAATACTCCGCTAGAGCATGTAACGTATCCGATAAAACATAAAACATATCAAGAGGAAACTTCCGTACACAACTCAAGACAACATATTACGACATAAGTTTTTTGAAAAGAATAATGCACCATAATTTATTACTAGTATGAAACAGAAAGAGATATTGGAACATCAATAATAAGAATAGAGTGCCGACAAAAAAGAACCTCTACTAATCAAATTTCCAAATAAAGGATCTTTCACTTTCTCCTTTGTTTTTACAGATGAAGCACGAAAAAAGAAATATTTTTTCCTTATTTGATCGGATTAAAAAGAAATTTTGGGATTGCTGAATCACAGACCAAAAAAATAAAAAGAAACATTCAGAATACCATCAGAGGTTAATCATCACACCAGGGTAGTAAGAGATATGAGCCCTTATCTCCTATCAAATAAATTACAAGACAAACAGGCGGTATTAAGGGCGAAAAAGTTAAAGCCAGAGCTCCATAACCAATTTGTCTCTGGAATTCCTGCTTTAAGTAAAGGTTACGAACCTCTTTTCTCTTTTCGCGTTTGCTCTTCACCTCATGAAAAGTATCTAGCCAATCAACAAACTTCAATTAGAAGGTGATCAATATTAATCACAAACTCCGGTCACCATTCAATGGGATGACAGAAAACCATGCAGTAAAGAACTAAAAATATTATCACCTCAATTACAATTACAGCACAGAGGAAGGCAGACATGGTTCACTTGGACCCCATAAAAGATAGCAAACACTGAACAAGGTCTTTCAACTGCAGTAACTAATGTTGTAGAAGTGAAAAGCACAAAAAGTAACAAGTTCCTGAGGCTTTAAGAGAGAAACGAGACATGCTTCTTCATAGTATACCGCTCACTTCTGAAAAACAGAAGTTACCTAACATGGAATTTAGTGCTTGTACCACCAAAATTACAACAACATTAATTTAAAAGTACAAGAAACGGCTGCCAAATAAAATGACTCGCACAAAAAAAGGAAGGGAAAGTCCCATTAAACCATACAAAGAAAATAATTTACACCAGAATGCATTTAAAAGAGAAATCCTAGTAATCTGATTAGCAAAATCCCTTAAGACCCTATTTTTGTCTTCTCTTCATTTTCTAAAATAGCAATCAATGATGATATCTGCATGCCCAATCAGCTAAATCTTTCAATAAAACTGGAATTAACTACCAGGTATAGCATAAAAATCAAATCTTGCACTTAAGAAGTGCAGGAAACGATGGAAAAAAACAAATGAACAATTATTCTTTTCATATTCCTGCTCCTTACAAACCACAGTTTCTAACACCCAGTATCTGGAAAAGAAGTATTATTACAGATTCTCTTTCCTTTCTTGTTTCTATGCATAAAAACAGTTACTTTACGAAAAACTTCCCCAAAACATAGAAAAAAAACCCTAAAACCCGAAAAAGACCTAAAACGAAATTAAAGATTTAGGGTTTATGGTAGACCTTGAGTAAGAAGCCTATTGACGGCTTCATTAGGGTCCATATTACATTCTTTGAGCATGGCATAGATCTCAGGCTCAGGACAGTTAACTATCTCCTTTAAGCTTTGTACCATCTTCCTTGACCCTGCGGGTATCGATACTCCACCATTGTTTCTGCTACTCATCTTGAAGACAACTCTTTTTCTGTGAAAAAAGAGAGGAAAAAACAAGAAAGACCCCACAAAATATTTTCTTGTTTCAGATCTGTTAAAGTTAGGTTTTTGGGTCTCCTCTTTCTCTGTATATCTTAGTTATATTATGAGAGATGCACACAGTGAAGGGGGTTTTGCTGCTGTTCTCTTCTTCTTCTCTGTGGGTTTGGGATGGGCTTCTCTCCTCTAATAGTAATAATAAATGTGTTTTTTCCTTTTTTTTTGGTTTTTCGAAAACCTTCTTTTTTCTTTTTCTTTTTCTGTCTATGCCGCTTGTTATTTTGCTTTCTTTTTTGGAAGGTTTTATTATTTTATGAAGAATAATCAATATTTTTATAACTAAAATCCACAATAATTTATCAAGGTTACAAGTGGGATTTGGGAAAAAAATTGTGTATATGTAAAAAAAAATCCCTTAAATTTGTGAACTTTTTCGAAAGAATTATAGCTCAAATAAAATAAACTTTTTAAAAAATACAATAATGAAAAAAAAAATTTTGAAAAAAAAAATGAAACATACACGCTTGGCATGTTTTTTTCATCAACATACTTATATTTAACAAGGTTAAGTGATTTATAATTGGACATGTGAAAGGAAAATGTTCGATTGTTCTAGTGAGGAGGTGCGAGAGATTGGACGTAATAGGCACGATGAAAGGTAGAGGTAACCCGAAGAAGTATAAAATAAATGTGATTAAACAAGATATGACGTAACTTCAAATTACTATAGCCATGATCGTATAAAAGTATTGATTTTGCGTATTAGGGTAGATTTTGTAGGTAGTGGAATGTTGTCTTGTTTAAGAGGGTTTAGGTTTGTTGGTGTCTATCATTATTTTAGTCCTATTTTTGTAGTTTTAATTTTTTATATCTATTATTACTATCACCATATATTTATTGTATTTTAGTTATTGCGCTATTTTGCTCTTATTTATATTCCTTTCTAGTTTCTAGTAGATTTTGCATTGTTTTTCCTATTCGTTGACTTGTTATTATCGTCAGTATTTTTTTTTCTTGTACCTGAAATTATTGCACTTATATAAACCAAGAATCTTTTAAAAATAAAAACTCTTAATCTACGTGTAGACATTGAAATTTTGTAATCTTATTTCATCTAGGGGTTCTTGAATATTACTCTACCCTAAACCCTAATTAATGTCTATATATATATAAAGGTTATCCGTATTATACTTCCTTAAAGAGACATTAAGGATGTCAAAATCATCCTAATTCGAGAAATACATCATTAACAGTCTTTGAATCATTGAGAAATCTTATGAAAGAAGAGTCGAGAGACGAACAGATTTGTACCAACATCGTTTATGAATAAAATTATATTTTTTCATATTTTATTTATAATTTCAATTTATATTTTATCATATTAAAATTTGTTGCAAACACTATGAAGCAGTGATCTCACTTACGAGATTCCACAAAATATATTAATTTGTTGTACTTAATCAAAAGAAATTAAAAATATTTTTTTTATTAAATCTAAGATTGCACGATATAGAAGTAAATTATTGGGCATAGCCGCGTTATTGATGGAATTTCAATTAAATTCGATACCCGGAAAGATACGTCACGCTCGGTCGAAGCACGTGATATAAAGTGTGGGCCCACAAGGAGTTGGAGAGCTCTCTAGATTTCATCGTGCTTGTGAATCACGCGCCTGATAATGAGAGTATGGGAATCCAATTACCTAAAAGATGTTTATCCATAATGTTTTTTTAATATTAAAAAGTCAGTGATTGGTTGGTCCAAATTTCCAACTTACCAGGCAACTTTTGGTAAAGAAGATGACGTGTTGGAAAAAAGGTTTTCTCTTAATGGGCCTATACAGAATGTTACCAACTGGGGTAAGCATTTGGACAAAACTGCACATGATTTGGTTTATTTTCCATGTTATCTTATCCATATTCATTTTGAAATTTGACTAATTCAAATTTATATCGAATATTATTAAAGGTTAAAAAGTTTCTTACCAATTTCTACTTTAAAGGGTTGAATTCGATTTTTTCAACTAAGAAATGAAGTGATAAGCAGTAGTTAATGAAGAGGAGTGAGCACTCGAAGGAAACTCGTTTATTTATTTTAATCTAAGTGGACATATCTATCTGGTACATATTATTGGTGATAAATAACAAGTACTCCCTCTGTCCATCTTTACTTGACCCCTATATTATTTTAGGATGTCAAACAATACTTGTCCAGTTTATGAAATCAAGAGATAATTTTATATTTAGTTCCTAGTTTACCCTTATCATTAATTATAGTTATTTCTCTATTACATTTTTCAATACATTGTATTAATTTATATTCAAAGGGTAATTTGATAAAATTACCCCTTTTATTTACTACTTCTTAATTCGTGTATCAAGTCAATAAGGGTCAAGTAAAGATGGACAGAAGGAGTATCTTATGAAAATTAGGCAAATTGAATTTCGAAAAGTGCAACATGACAACTAAAATGAGACGAACAAAATAAACAACAATATATCTAGTGAAATCTCACAAGTAGGATTTAAGGAGGGTAAATTGTACGCATACCTTACCACTATATCACAATGTAGAGAGACTGTTTCCTCAGAATCCTCGTCTCAAAAACCCATAAAATGAGACGAAAGAAGTATAACTCAAAGACTATTTTGTCCTTTTAATTTTAGTATTGCTTGTTATTTTCTCAGCTTTAATTATCTTATTGTATGTTGTTACTTCTATTAACTTTTTGTTTATGATCACTATAATTACTACACTATTCCCTTATTTGATTTACTATGCTTTATTTGAGCTAAACATTTAGATCGGCTATGAATACATCAACCTCCAAGACTCTCATTCATAAATCACATTAAATACTATTATTATTACGAATTTAATCTTCATTACTTAGGATTTATGTGAGCCCTATTAATAGGTACTTACTAGTTTTATAAATTCTTCAAATTTGATACTTTCTCCGTCCCAATATATTTGTTATGTATACTAAAAATAGTTGTTCCAAAATAATTATCAATTTAGATAATCAAGAGATAATTAATTATTTTTTTCCAACTTTGCCCTTAACATTAATTGCTCTAGAATTAAAAAACACATATATAAATAAAAAATTAATTATTTATAAGAGATATATTAGTCAAAAAACACTTCAAATTATTTTTTTTTTTTAAATATTGTGTCCGACTTTAATACTTAACCTGACGAATAAATTGAGACAGAGGGAGTATATGGAATATTTAATTCTATCTTAGACTCATCTTATTATTATTACTTTATTATTAGTTTTGTTAGAAGAAAAGATACTTCACTCTGAAGATGAGGCTACTCCACAGCCCCTTACCTCCACCATCTCCACCATTGTTAACCCCCTTTTCATCAATAAAAGCTTCAATTCTTCCCAAAAAGTCATCTTTCTACTCTCGTCATAAACCCCTTCAGCAAGTTCTCTTCAATGGGGTCTCATTTGTTCTTTCTTTGGGGCTTCTTGTTTCTGCTCCTATTTCTATAGCTTTGGAATCTCCTAACTCATCCTCAGAGGTGATTTGCCGAGAGAACGATACGGAGGAGGTGTATGAGAAAGACACTGAAGTACCCAAAGTGGTGAGCAATGAAAGAATTGTGGAAGAAGCTTGGCAGATTGTCAATGACAGCTTTCTTAATACCAGCTATCGTCGTTCTTGGTCTCCCGAATCTTGGCTTGTAAGATGTTGCTTCTCTTAAGACAAAAAAAGAATCTTCCTTTTTGAGATAAAGGGGTTCTCTTGCATATCAATTATTGATAGCTATGTCATTGATTGTTTGGTATTTGCTACCAGAAATATGCTCTATGTCAGTCTAAATGTAGAATCTTTTTTCCCTTTTATCTGAAGGGGTTCTCTTGCATATCAATTATTGATAGCTATCTCATTGATTGTTTGTATTTTGCTGAAAATATGCTCTATTTCATTCTACATGTAGATTTTTTTTTTTCCTTTTTAGCTAAAGGGGTTCTCCTGCATATCAATTATTGATAGGTATCTGTTGATTGTTTCCTATTCTGTTGTCAGAATATGCTTTATTTCATTCTAAATATGGAACTTTTCCTTCCTTTAGCTTGAGGTTATTGAATTTGATGCTGTACTTGGATCGTTAAACTTGTAAAAATGCATGGTTGGAACATAGTATAATATTACCAGGAGAATATGTTTAATTTCATTCTCTATGTATATTGGAATTTCTTTTGTGGCTTCAAAATTTTCTGCCTGAAAATTCTTTTCCAACATGGTGAGAGAGATGCTCTTAGCAATTTGACGGGGGCTGGAGGTTAAGATCCATATTGTAATGTTTCCTGAAAGGCTGATTAGCTCTTCTTGGTTGGCAGGAATGCAAATATATTTTGCTAAAAATAACTGGAATTGTACAACTTTTCGGATTTTGTTAGTTACGTATCTTTAGTATAGGACTCACTGTAATGGATCTTACAAGGTCACTTCTGTTTTCACTCTCTTTTGTACTATTTGCATCTGCTTGATGCCTTTAATAAAATCAATTACTTCATCAAAGAAAAAAAAAAGGCATTGTACATTGTAAGGATATGATTGTTCTAGATGCTGTAGTGTTATACTCGTACTATCATTAAAACCATATGATTTTCTGGATTTGGAGGAATAATAAAAATTTTATTTCTAAGAACATTGGAGTAGAAAATGTCAAACTAATTGTTGGAGGCATGGACTTTAGATGATGTTTAGTTTGACAAGGAAAACGTCACGTAATTTAGATTAATTAGTAGTTAGATTCTTGAAAATTGATGTATGAATATCATGTCAAATATTTTATAATACTGAAGAGTTTTTAGTTTCTTTCTATTGTAGATAGTGCACTTAACTAGGATATGTAGTGAAGTGGTGAAATATAAGTCTTCCACTTAACCGCTCAGCAAGTCTGATGATGAGTAAAGCGTACGGTGAAAAAAAAATCTAATTTTGTTTCTCAGCACATCTAATGTGGATATAACGTGATAAATGAGCTAGTGGAAGCATTTTTCTAGCATAGCATCATGTCTTTATGTCTTTTCAAGAAGCCCTGAGCTTTTTATGTCTCTACTGACATCTTTTTTCTCCCTGGGTTCCTGCCTTTACTTCATCCTAGATCATTGCTTTCCCTATCATATTCTTTGTCTTGATATTATCGGTTTAGAAGTATTTATGACTAAATATTTTGTTTTCTATATTATTACCAGCAAAAGAAAGATGACATCTTAAGTTCATCAATTCAGACAAGGTCAAAAGCACACGATATAATCAAGCGTATGTTGGCTAGCTTGGGTGACCCCTATACTCGGTTTCTTTCTCCTGAACAGGTAATAAGTCCTCTTTACACCTATATTTATGTCTGTATTGTTGATTCTGATATGTATGTTTCTATTAGCATACAAATTTTAGAGGAAGGCAGGATGTCTACCACATGGGGATTCTAAAACTTTTTTGGTTCGGGTTGTTATACTGGACTAGAAATTTTATTTCCAAGTTTAATATCGCAAAGTGTTAAGCATTTTGGATGTTTTTTCTTTCATTTATAGATTGAAATAAATTTATTAAGGAAGTTTAGAAGAGGTTCGACACTTCTTCGTTGGCATTAATGATTTGAAGTTCCTATAAATTATGTTCACACCTTCTCTTTTTGTGATACCAATATATGTTTGTATTATAAACCGTTCTGAATCTGTATCAATCGTTTATTTGCCATCCTCCTGCATTATCATCCTTCCATTTTGTTTAATTGGATGAAACACAATTTGATGAAGCCAATATGCTAGAGAAAATTTTTAGTACTTCTCAACTTTCAGTCAAGCATGGCTATTGTATCATAAGTCATGAGATAGATGATTTCTATTTATTCCTTCTTTTTCAGTGTATCCTGCATTTTCCTTAACAAATAAACGTCTTACTTACAAACTTTCCAGTGTTCTTGTTCCATGACATGTACTGCTTGTCATTGAAAGTTCTCCAAGATGGCTAGATATGATATGACTGGGATTGGAGTTAACCTCAGGGATGTTCCAGATGGCAATGGAGGTACAAAACTGAAGGTGTTAGGGCTCCTATTGGATGGCCCTGCCCATAATGCCGGTGTACGACAGGTATGTCGTTTACAGTCTGTTTACTACAAAAGCACTTCAGTTTTTTTTATTAGCTTTTAGCCATGGTTCTTTTCCCTGTTGATGAATTGCTAAATATCTCGGTTATTGTAGTCATGATTACTTGATAATGCCAACAGCAGGGAATATGTCTTGGTTATTTATGAATACAATTGAAAAGGAGAGATAAGCTTTAAATTGCCAACTACTGGCCTCTGATTCAATATGCTTTTCCCACAAGGTGTCCAGTCCTTCTCACCCATGTGCTTGGGGCCTTGCTTGTTAGTTTGATAGGTGTCTTGTACTGCTTTATGGCTTATGATATATTTTAAGTGATGAAATTTTATAGCTAAATATGTAGACCCCCCATTAGAGACTGGTACGATTCAATTCAACATTTTGTTCATTCAGGTTTGATTGTGTTGTAGCTGTATAATTATGAATGAAGATTTGCTATTTTGAGATGCTTTACTTGAGCTGAGGATCTATCGAAAACAACCTCTCCACCTTCATAGGGTAGGGGTAAGGTCTGTCTATGTACACACCACCCTCCCACCCCATTTGTGGAATTACAATGGGTGTGTTGTTGCATGAAAATGTGCTATTTTGGCTGCAATTGAGTATAATTATTAGCATATACTACTTCTTTATATTCTCTCCCCCCACTGAAAGTATCTAGGTTCACTACAATTTTCTCTATTCTAGTTTGATTTACCATTCAGCAAACAAAAATTAACATGTATCTTTCATGTGAACTCATGGCAGGGAGATGAACTAATATCTGTGAATGGGGTGGATGTGCTGGGTAAATCTTCCTTTGAAGCATCTTCACTGTTACTAGGCCCAAATGGGACATCTGTGAACATCATGGTTGTGTTTCTGTACACTGCCGGACCTCAATAGGTCAGTTGTTCAATGACATCTTCATGCTGATTCTCATGATGTGGTTGCAGGTTAAGCATGGGAATTGTGGACCTGTACAGTCCATTGATGTGGAGAGGCAATCTATTGCTAAGACACCGGTTTTTTATCGGCTGGAGCAGAATGAAAGTGGTTCTACTTTTGTTGGTTATGTGCGTTTAAAGGAGTTCAATGCGTTGGCCAGGAAAGATTTGGTTACAGGTACGCACCTATTCTATATGCAGCCATGTATTGAGTAAAATAACTAAAAGATGTTACTAGTTTAAGTGCTACCAAAGAATTTCAGCAGAGAAATTAAAGTTATTTTACTTTTTACCTAATGACCGATGCAAAGATGCTGCACCAGAAGTAAACATTAATTGTATAAAATATGAAATGAAAGCCAGTTTTATTTCACTAGAAGGAGAGCCTTGGAGGTACTGGTAAAGTTGTTGCCATGTGACCGGGAGGTCGCAGATTTAAGCCTTGGAAACAACCTCTGGCAGAAATGCAAGGTAAGATTGCATACAATTAACCCTTTTGACCGGGCCCTTCCCCGAACGCTGCCGCATAGCGGGAGCTTTAGTGCACCGGGCTGTCCTTTTTAATGGTTCTGTCAGATAAGCTGAACCAAGCTCCACAAAAATCAAGTGGAAGCACAAAATTTAAGACGTACATGCCTCATTAAAAGGTTTTGCATGTCTCGGAAAAATAACTTGGAACCACTCTATTATGACTATAATTGCATGTTGTAGCTCTCAACATCATTGAACCATCGGGATATAACATCTTCAGTTGAACTGCATACATGTTATAATAGCTATTCATAAGACCTGAATATCTAATGAAATGCCGGGAGATAGTGTATTATTGTATCTGGATAATTTTGTCTTGGCATTTAACGCATAGTCTGATTTGCTAAAAGTAGTGTCCATTCTGGAGATCTCACACCTGAGACATGGTCTGAACTCTTTCAGTTTCAGCAACTTGATGCGTATTAGCTTTTTATATGTGTAGTTTATTTCTGAAATTGTCAAAACTTTCTGCAGCAATTAAGCGACTTGAAGGCATGGGTGCCTCATCTTTTGTTCTTGATCTCAGAGACAACCTTGGTGGACTAGTGCAGGTTTTCCTTTACCCCTTACTTGATTTGGTCAAGCTTGATAGGTTATTTGTTTATCAATCAGTGAATTTTTTTCCTTTCAGGCTGGCATTGAAATCGCTAAACTCTTTCTGAACGAAGGAGACACGGTAGCTATATTTCTCATCTTCTATATGGAGCATTAGCTATTCTGTGATATGGATATGCTTGAGTTATCAGCCTTAAATTCTTACTGTTCAGCAAGAAGCTTTTCTTCTGACATATATATATTGGCAGGTGATTTACACTGTGGGAAGGGATCCACAGTATACAAGGAATATTGTTGCAGAAGCCCCACCCCTTATTACAGCTCCAGTAATTGTAAGAATCTTCATAAATGAAAATTACTATTTTCATTATACAAGAGTCCACGTCTCAGATGTCACTTTAAAACAGCAGAATTCTTCTATAATTTCTTTCAATTGCATATTTTTCTTGTTCATTGTTAGAAGCCATTTTGTGGTATCACTTGTGAAGCAGAAGAATCCATCAGAACTTTCTTCAAATTGCATATCTTCTTTTCTCTCTTTTTTTTTTGAGTGAACAATTTCATTATTTTCATTCTCAATGAGAAACTTAGAAACTTCCGTTCACTGTCAACTATGAAGCAGACTTCACTTTCTACAAAACCCTTTGAGCTTTTAAGGTCAAGTGGATTATAGATGTAAGGCAAATGTTGTTCCTAATTTCGCTTTGCATCGAATTAAACCACATGCTGCCCCAATTTCTATAAGGCATATTGACCACTGACATATTCAAAGTTTGCAGTTTTACCCTACAAGTCTAAGAAGTATTAGTTATTGAATTCTAGTCCTGTAATATGTCATGCATCAGCATTAGCTCGAGTCGTTGCTTGAAGCTATCTCAAACTTAAATATTTGATGCGTTAATTTGCTGAGGTTGGTAAGAGCAATGGATGAATGAATTAAACATGTATCCCACAAGTGGAATCCCCCCACTTGTGGAATTCCACTGGGTATGTTGTTGTTGTTGTTGTTGGAGGTGGTTTGCGCTAATGATTTCCTGATTATCAAATCATAAGATGATGGGTGGCTGAAACTTAAAGAGTAACTTCTTTAATTTGCTAAAAGCAATGGATAAATGAAATAAACAGCTGATATAAGATTAAACAATTTGATTTTGAGCTTATAGTTTCTTACTGTAGAATCGTGGAGAGGCTCTGGTTATTGTTGCAAATTCAAAAGTTACTATTTGTCTTTACCTTTCTGATGGCTTTAGTAACTTCCAATGCAGGTTTTGGTTAACAAAAGTACAGCAAGTGCTAGTGAAATTGTGAGCTACTCACACTACATTGCCACACCAGTTCTTGAAGTGCTGAAATATGTGTGTTCTAATTTATGAATTTCATTTCAGGTTGCAACTGCACTTCACGACAATTGCAGAGCTGTTCTTGTGGGAGACAAGACATATGGCAAGGTCTGGATTTCTAGTTACTTTGGTTTCTCTTTCCAATAATTGAACTTCTTTATTTGCATACTAGTTAGTATTTAGCATGTCTCTATAAATTGTAAAGCAACTTTTGTCAACGCCTCAACCGGTAAACTATATTTATCAACTGCTCCTCAATCCCGAAGTGTTAATAGTATACTAGAGAGAGTATATCCAGCTATGTGGGGCTTCTTTATTTCCTCCAGAAAGTGTTTTCAGTCATCTAAATGCATAAGTAGAGCTAAAGAAATTTCTTGAATGTTGCATTACAATGATCAAAATGCTGTGAGTGTACACTCATGTTCTGATGACCTGATTGAATGTGAACCTTCATCATCACTCTTTTCTTAACCTACTTCCTGCTTTTGCATTATTTCATCCCATTTGCGAGTCCTCAAAGAGGTCCAAAATCTTCATATGGATTCACTTGTGTTAATTCTCTATCATTGACAAAATAGCACAGTAGTGCTAAACTGAATATGCATGGGACCTGGGAATTTGTGGGGATGAGGCTAAGTGTACCAGCCTGAGGCCAAAAATAATTATTGGACAACTAATGCACATGGGGCTCTGACGACCTTTTGTGTAATCCGTTTAAGACCACATACCCGTTTTGCAACCTCTAGATTTCCTTGTCAACTGTGGCATATTCCATTGGTTATGATTTCTTACACTACCAGATGAAGATAAAGGTTATTCGTCTAGACTGAGCTAACTATTCCCCTAATGAAGTCATCTCTTTTAACATTGACTTCATGTCCTAGATATTGCCAATTCATTCATTCATTTTAGAGAAAAAGTGATCAAATCATTCGTTTCCATGAAATAAGCCAATGCTTTCTGAATCGTCTGGTAGAATTAATTATTTCTGCCAATTGTAGTCTTTTCCCTAACTACCAACCTAAAAATTTATCTTCTTGATAGTTTCCTCGTGCTATAGTCCTCTGCTTATGTGAGGGGATCTAAATGAATGCTTTACTATAGTCTGGTACTACTATTTGTTGTTGCGAGGACTGATAGACCTCTATTGTGGCCAATGTAATTAATAGCCAAAGGGAAAAAAATTTGCACTAATAACGATTAACATATTCATTTATTCTGAGGAGGGGCACACTTAGAACTGAGGAATGGCTGAGTAGGGGTCTCAACTCCTTCCTGATCCCAGTCTGAGGCATTTCTGTTGCAGCTCCTCTAAGACTACTTCATTTTTAACATGTGTTCCTAGCAATTGCTACAACCATTGCAGTAGTTATTTGGAGAAGTGTTGAGTTGTGCTGAGATGCATACGATTATATAGGTCAAAGTGTATGAAGAAACACCGTTCTTTGGGTAACTAGATCCCAAGGGGGGGGTGACCCTTTAAAAAATACATGCTGTGTAATCAATTATTTTTGAGTTTGTTGTTTTAGTTGTTGGGAGGAGATCCAGGCATTTGGCTGTAAATGGCCTTTCACTGTGAAGTTGGAGTAGCTTGAAATTGTTTTGAAGCCAACTTTATCTTTGTTTTGGTAGCTAGAAAATTCTGGTGTATGGGAGGATAGGTTTGCTGGTCTTCTTTCTAAGGTACAACATCACTGTATTCTTATCATCATTTCAGGGCCTGATTCAGTCTGTATTCGAGCTGCCTGATGGCTCGGGCATGGTTGTAACAATTGGGAAGTATGTCACGCCAAATCACATGGATATTAATGGCAATGGAGTTGAACCAGATTTCAGGAATTTTCCTGGTAAGAGACTCCATTTACCTGTGTCAACAGCATTCTGTTTCTCTGAATATAAAACTAAATAATTGTTGCAGCTTGGAGTGAAGTCAACAATCGTCTGTCGAAGTGCCATAAGCAACAAGAAGGATAAGGTAAAGGTTTCTACTTTCTTCTTCTTGTTTCTTTATTAGCTTATGGTTTCTTATCATGACATTTTCTGTTACATACAGCTTGCACGTTTTCCTTCCAGTCTCATTCTGATTCTTCACCATGACGGATGAATAACTTGGGCTACTCCTTTGCTTGTGCAACATTCAGTTTGATATGATTTAACAGATGTTAACCTTCACAGTCATTTAGCTTCACCCTTTGCCTGAGCCATCACTATGAAGAAACAAAGTACATATTGCATACTCTTCTATTGCCTAGGCATGAATATTGAAGCACCAATCAGATTATCAGCAACTTTAATCTATCAAGATGCAGAACTGGCGACTGGATGATGAAATTAGCAGCCAGAATCAGCTGAGTTGTGTCATTGTATTTATCTTACCGATGGCAGGTGCTAATGGATTATAGTAGCAAGTTTGTACATAAATGACTAGCAATTTACCTGAAGTACCAACAGTGCATATTGTATATACATATTTTGAGTAAATCAATTCTATGATGGAATTTGTGCCTCATTTTTATAACAGCGGATATTCCTATTCGGCTGGAGTTTGACATTTCACATGGATCAAACTGTTCCTCACTCCTCTCTCTCTCTCTCTGTAGGTGGATTGCCTATTGATGTTCCCAAATGAGGTGTACCTATTTCTCATTAAGGAGAGAGAAAAAATTGAAGTCAAACAGTGGCAGTAATAAAGTGTTAAAATTTATCCATCATTAGCCTCTGGTATCAAGTACTAGTTTACATTTGGAGGATAGTACAGTGCAAATACAGGAAATGTTCAAGACATTTGGTAATTTCTCCTACAACCAGGGTAAAAGATCCCATCAAAGCGGCTAATCTCATGCATATTGTATGAACATCTGGTCGCACAAATTCTCATAGTATAGGTTCTTCAAGTATTACCCAGACCACTGTTATTTTTTGGTAGAAAGACAGTACCACAAAGAGTTCCTTTGCCAGCTGAGTGGTGGCTCCAAAATTTTACATAGTATTGCAAAAAGGTTATCTTCAGGCCAAGGGCACTTTGGGGCTAAGATTAAATTTCAAAAGATTTGTAACACCTGAGGAAAGGGGCAGGTGCCAGAAAAGGTTAAGTTGAAGTTACCTTAATTTTTCCTTTTTGATGTTCCTTTTGTTCTCTTTGGTGGTCATGTGAACAAGATATGATTTTGAAGATGTAAAGTGTAAACATGATTCCATTATGTAGTAGAAATCTTGATTAGGCTGCTAATATGAAGTATGGTATCAAAATGCAATTATTAATACAATACAAAAGATGAAAAGGTAAGCATTGTCTCATAGTAGTAGTTTTCATAAGATTGTCAAATATTCAACAGGCAAAAGGAAAATTTGGCAAGATATCCCAAAACTTTTTACCCTCAGCATAAAATGTAAAGCAAGTACTAAACAACAAAAATCTGTCATTTTCCCTTCTCCTTCTTACTTTACCTCTCGAGGTACTGTATAACAGTGAAAAGGTAGACACCAAAAAAAGGGAAGAAAATTGTAACAAACTCAACCATCATTTGTTAGACCATATAGAAGAAGACCATTTTTTTTAAAAAAAGAATCCAAACTGGTGAACTCACTTGGATAGAACATATGAAAGAAATCCAGATAACAAATTATTTTTTTTAATTGTTGCGTGATATCATGAGGTTTCAACTTCAAATCTTGTGGGATTTCACGGTAGTAAAAAAAATATAGAGTGGTGTCAAACAACTTTAAATTTTCATCCAAAACTAGATTACCTTTTGTTGGCTTTTGCCTTATTAAGGCAACAACCTTTTGCTATTTAGGCACCTCCAATTGCTTGCAGTTTCTAGCTACCTCATGCCTCATTTCTCAAGTTTTCTTATATTCCTCTAAATTAAAACTCAATAAACCTGTACTCTAATGCAAGAAAGCAACGATTCTGTTCCCTCCTTAACTTTATCATAACTTATAAATATATATACACATTACATGCAGCAATAAATGATTGCTTCCTCTTCACAGCTTGTGCTTCTCTTCTTTGAGAAACTAGTACTATTCTCATCACAAACAAACTCTCTCATAGAAGACAACAAGGAAGAACAAGTATAGAAAATTTATTGAAAAAGTAGCTATGAGAATTTCTTGCTGTTTCCTCTTTTGCCTCCTGATTTTTTCAGGTGAATATCACTATGTTACCCCTTTTCTTTTATAAAATGTTTTGAAATGTAAGTTGCATAATCTTTTAACTCAGTAAATTTTAGGTGATATTACTACCATTTCTTGTCTTTTGATCCTTCTATTGTATGTTCCTGCAGTTGGTTTGCTAGTTTTTGATATTTCCATTGAAAAAAATGAAGTTTACAAATGATGGCAAACTAAATTTGGGAGCTAATTCATACATGAGATTATGTTGAGCTGAATATAGATTGTAATATTCAATTCTGTGGGGCTCTTTTGTAACTGATTTGAATTCATCTGTTTTACCATCTCAATGTTCTCTTGCATGCATGGAATGTTCTAAGTTTTTCATTCCAGTGAAACATTTTGATTTAATCAAGTTGAATCAAGGACATACAAGTAATTTTAATGATTTCATAAGTCAAGTTTTTGCACATATATAGGCTACAAAATTACCATTTGCCCCTGAAAGTTTTGGAACTATAACAACAAAGTCTAAAAGAAAAGAAAGGAGTTTGCCTTTCTCCAAGAAAATTCAATTTCATCATCCCTAGATAAGAAAATTATCTTGAGGGAAAAACAGAAGAAGTAGTTCTTATGAAGCTCCATTTTTCTTAAGATATAAGATAATACAACAACTGCTAAGAACAAATTCTTGATTCAAGAATGTGATATGGAATCAAACAACCTTGTGATATACTACTAATTCTTTCAACATGCAGAATCTAAAGAATAAAGAAAGACAGAACAAACTGACACCTATCTGGTGTTTACACTTACTTCAGGTACAAGCATTGCAGACAAGCATCCTACAGAAGCCATCAGAAAAAGCAAGAAACTAGCATTCCAAGAGGAGGACATTGCCATTTCACCTTCTATGTATTCTGACCAGCTAGATGTTCCCATTATTAATCCAACAACCCCAGGTACAACATATCCAACCCCAACGATGGATAGCCCCCCGCCACCATCTACCACACAGCCAATCACGAACCCTAGTCCATACATGAATCCTAATCCTAACCCGAATCCAAATCCTAATCCTAATCCTAATCCTAATCCTAACCCTAACCCAAACCCAAACCCAAACCCGGGCAACAATCCGGGGCCATCTACTGGGGGGACTTGGTGTGTAGCCAGTCCCACTGCTTCAACAACTGCTCTGCAAGTAGCACTGGACTATGCGTGTGGCTTTGGAGGTGCAGATTGTTCAGTTATTCAGTCTGGTGGAAGCTGCTATGACCCAAACACAATTAAAGACCATGCTTCCTATGCTTTCAATGACTACTACCAAAAAAATCCAGCTCCCACAAGCTGTGATTTTGGGGGAACAGCACAGCTTACTTACACTGACCCAAGTAAGTGCAAGACTACAGCACTAAAGCTGCTAAACATCACATATAAGTAGTTCAATCTGCTAATCCAGAAAAGTTGGCAAAGCTTCTAATTTTTCTTTCATTACTGCAGGCACTGGGAACTGTCACTATGCATCATCAAAATCAACCCCTACCACACCACCTGCACAGCCACCCCCAACCCTGCCACCCCCTTCTCTGCCACCTCCAAGGTATAAACCATCTGAAATTATTTGAGTTTTAAATTATCTGCTAACCAAGCAATGTAAATTTTTTTGTCTGATTCCTTGTAATTGCAGCACAATGACGCCCACAAATCCATACACCCCAGGTGGACAGAATGGTTTTGGTTCTGAACCAACAGATTATGGTGCTGAACCAACAGGTACCCCCAGTGGAGCAGACAACTTATCAAGCAACTACCAGTTTCTCTTCGCCGTGGCCTCTTTCATGGTGGCAGTTACAGCAATTCATTTCTAAACAGATTGGGCAAGACATTGTTCACAGGGGTTACAAGAAGACACTAGTTGTCTCCATACTCCCGTTGATTCTAAAGAGCAGAATCATCATGAGATGTGAAAATCCCATGGCATTCAACACATGAAACTTGCTGTACTTCGTCCATTTATGGCTTTTAGCCAAAGTAGGAAGCCAGTCGTAGTGAAGAACAACATCTTAATGTAGCCAATTTCTATTAAAATATTTCTGCAGTTAATAAATACTTTAGACACGATATCTCGTTTTAGGAATTTCAATGAAGAGTCATGTACAAAATCAGGGAAGTGACCCATCAACAGGAGACTAATAAGATCTACCATTTATCCTCCAAACTATGGCAAACGAGGTATGCTGCTTCCAAGATACAGAGAACACAGTAGCACACAATATAAATTGCAAAAGCACAACTAAGTTTTGAAGAATCATTTGAAACTCTGACCTCTTTTTGTTTTACGTTTGCTTTTTTCTTCCTCGCACCAGTCACTACTTAACATTATCAGAAACAAAAAGAGCAAGACAGAGTCCTTTTTTTATACAGCAACATTAGAGAGAGAACAGAATAGAATTAGAATATTTGAACTACTTCAGAAGAATGTTAACTCATGTTAGAAATAACAAATTTGTAAAAATGTGAAGACTTCAATGGAGCAAACATGCTCTGCAAGCCCCATTCACTCTTCCAGAAACATGAACCTATACAAAGTATTATCCAGTCCTGGCCTGCATGACAGTGGTGCCAACTGCCAACCCTGTGCTTATACAAAAAGCAGTTACACCCTCTGGACACTTTTAGGCTTTTAGATTTTAAGAAGAATCTGGGAGGAGGGTTTTTTATCTCTTGGAGGAACCACTGGAATTTGCAATCTCATTACATGCAATAGCCCAAAGAAACACTTTTTCTTTCTTTACAACAATGGTAAAACCCAAAAGAAAAATCATTTTGTTTCGTTGAAATCGCACCAGATGTTGCCCAAAATATAGAAATTAATAGGATATAAATGAAAGCCTGTTCACAGAGGTCATCCAATTTATTCCTGCATAAATACATTTGCCTTAATTTGTCCCACACACTTGACTAGATAAATAGCTAGAAATTTACACGAGGGATTTAAAGAAAGATATTAATTTGTGTGATCTCCAACACTCAAATGACTCAAATAATTTACAGGACTCCTTTGAGATATCACTGTAGTTTAACATCAAATCAAGAGCAAGCATGGCACAGCAAGAATACAAATGATGGCTAGGGTGGCAATAATTGAACCTTGATCAAAGGCCTTCTGCAAGCTGCCAGCACGTGTGAAATGCTGGAAACCCAGATAAGCAGCTATTGCCAAGGAAAGAATGACACCTTCCTTTGTCCCCCTGCCAAGAGCAATATGAACCAGATATAACTCTAGTCTATCAGAACAAGGAACATTTATTGAGAAAGATATACCAACCTTAGGTTTGCAACTTGATAAGGTGCCACAATTACCATCAACAATGCTATAAATGGTAATTCCAGTTCACCTACAAATGATCAAGAACAAAGTCAGATATTTCAAAGAAAACCATCTAAATGATTGAATGTAGAGGCTAAAAACACAACAGCGAAAGAAATAAGTAGCTAAAACCTTGACAACAACCTTAGACAACAATCTCCTTATCACCTTTGATAACATAGAACAGGGTCAAACTTTCAATTCGCAAAGTCCACTCACAATTTTCTGTTTAGCAGCATGAATACATATTCTGCTTCCTACTATGACTTTTTCTTGTTCTCTTATCATGATAAACTCAGTAAGGGTTGTAAACATACAAAAAGTTGGGTATATTCTCTTACTTCCTACCCTCACAATGGCTGAGATTTTCACCTTAAAATAGAATCAGGAAAAATATTGGGTAAAATTCAATAGCCTGCTTCCCGAAGGAACATTGGCTGGATAATAATATCCAACAGCATACAACTTACACAAGCAAAACAAAGGATTGTCAATTTCAAGATTTGAGGTTTAAACCATAGACAATAAAGGAACCAACAAGGAGACTTACCAGGAAAGGAGAAGAAGAGACGAACAAGAAGTGCCAAAAATACTGACCAAATGCCATATTCACCCCTGAAAGTCATCTATCGTCAGTTTTCTGTACTGCAAGAACATTCAGCTTACTAAAGTAAAACACAAGCTGGTTCACTGATGCTAATACACTTACTGGATCCACGAGACAACTGCCATAGGAGCTTGTAAAGCAAATAAAGGAACAAGAAAAGACTTGTGAATAGCAGTGCCCTTTGCAAGCATGAGAACCCTAAAAATAACCATTTGACTGTCAGATTGCAGTATACAAATCATGGTACAGCATGCAGAAAAAGACATACTTTAAAAGGAAAAAAGATAGTTTCTTTGTGTTAAATTATATGACTTATAAAACAAGGGGAATGTACTTTGCATCTTCTAAAATTCTACACACTTATAGAAAAGAAATTAATGTGCAGTCAGACTCAAGAAAAAAGAGAAAGCAAACAGTATATCTCTAAAAATGATATTAACTAATGTTATATGATGGGAACAAGTGTACAATCTATAGAAAAGTCTTGTGCACATGTCCCTCTCTTTTTATCTTTTCCATCTTTTCAGTGTTGGGTTTACTGAAGCCTTAAGGGAAGTGTGTTTGGCAAACAAAGCTAATGCGTCAATGCCAAGGAACAATGCTCTCCCCTGGTTGCTGCTTCTAACATGTGGTGCTACCAGCAACCTGTTTTCCTTATACACCTTAGCTCTTAAAAGATCAAGCTTGTACATTAGCCTATAAGTGACCCTTAATCATCAAGCAATCTGGAAGCTTTGGAGGTCCAAGATGAACACGAGGATCAAATGAGAGAAAGTCAAATGAGATGGTTTGGCTATATCCTGCGCAGGTCATCACGTGCCATCATGTGATCACTGAAGGGGTTAAAAGGAGATGAAATAAACCTAAAATCATATGGATGAAAATATTATCTACATGATCATTGGTGCACGTTAGAAACCTGTGAGAGGAATCCCGAGGCAACATATTTAAGTTGAACTGGGAAATGGTGTTGAGATCAAATTTTGGCAGGAATTATTGGTTCAGTCATATCTCTTATGAGGAGGTATGTCAAAACATATCCCTCTTCAGATCACGTCCTAATGCACAATTACCTATTGTCGAGAAAATAATAGGTGGAGATAACATCAATAGGAGAGTCAAGACTGGAAATTGGAGAGGTTATCTTGTTGCTGACAACTGAACTGAGAAAACAGGATAAATGAAAAGGAAGATTTAGTGACGCATGAAAGAGGTTTACAGTATACGGGTGTTACTATATGTACACCAGAGGAATGAATCTTGGAATTCGGCCTTGATAATTAATTTGAAAAAATAAGTTCCTCTAAAAGTATCTTGTTTTAATTGGACAGCACAAAATGAAGCATCTGTTACACCTGGGGAAGAGAGAAACGATTTTGTGCAATAGGTGATAACTGTAAGAGAAGGGTATGTAGGACAGAATCTCCTTTCCCTACACTCTGAGGTGACTACTAGCATATGGAATATGTTTGTAAAGTTTACCTGGGACCCAATGATCATGCCAAGTACTAAGATACATATTGTAGTTGAACGGAAAGAAAGCCACGAAATACTCTGCGAAAGGTTTGTTACGTTCTATAATGCATTGTATTGGCCCTTAATGAGGAATGGAACTGGAGGTGTTTTGTAATGGAGTTTCTCTTGCTAAATACATTTTACATCTTGATGTTTGGTGTAGTTTGAAGGAGGGCCTTAGAGTACCTAGTAAAGTTGTTGCTTGTGACTAGAACATCACGGGTTCAGTCCTTGGAAACAGTCTCTAGCATAAATGCAAAGTAAGGCTGCGTACAATAGACCCTTGTGGTCGGACCCTGCGCATAGCGGAAGCTATAGTGCATCGGGCTTGCCCTTTTATGTCTGGTGTAGTTTGAATAATGCAAATGCTTTGATGGACTTCATATGCTCCCTACAACTTTTAGATGGGGCTAATTTTTATATATTTATTTTGTGTACTAGTTGCTCCTTGGTGCCGGAACTCTAATAAAGTATTTGCTTATCCGAAAAACAAAAGCTTCATTTTCCTAAGTGAACTTAGAGTTCCACTCAACAACAACAACATACTCAGACATGACCTCTACCTCAAAGGTATAATGATTGTTTTCAATAGACCCCTACTCAAGATAAAAACAATCTAAAAAAAGAAGTAATGGGAACAAAAGGAACAACATATAGTAATAAAACAATATATAGTAGCAGAACAATATTACAACAAAATAATACTATAATCAAGCTACATAAAACAACATATAATAAAAGAAATCAAAGAATATGAAACAAGAGTATACTATGATTACTAGAATAACTAACAAATCCATACACTCCTACCTGCTAGTATGGACACACTCATACCTACTACCCTTCTATCCTAATTTGTGTGCTCCACATTTTTTTATTTAAGGTCATATCCTCAATGAACTACAACAAATCCATACACTCCTACCTACTAGTATAGACACACTCATACCTACTACCCTTCTACTCTAATTTGTGTCTTCCACACCATGCTATCTAAGGTCATGTCCTCGGTAAGTTGCAACAAGTTCATACACTCCTATCTATTGGTATAGGCACATTAATACCTACTACCCTTCTATCCTAATCCATGTCTCTAGACCTTTTTATCTAAGACCATGTCCTCAATGAGCTCCAACTGCATCATGTCCTATCAAATCACCTCTTCCCAATACTTCTTGGGGTCTATCTCTCACACCTCTGCATCTCAACCTTGCTTCCAACATCTTGTCTTCCATCGAAGTCACTCCCACCTTGTGCTAAAAAAAATCATACAACACCACTGGGAGTAGCTTACTAGCTTTATACCTCCCTTTCCTTATTCCTAATTTCACTTGGTAAAAATGAAAATGAAAAATCAAAACTTTAGATGCCCCCATTTTACCAGCAAACTTAGCACCAATGCCAGTAAGTGCAATGAAGTAAAGGAGACTTACACTGAGGAAATAGTACAGATCCACTGTAGATTTCTAGGAGCAAGAGCAGCAGCACAACAAACCACTCTTCCACTTCTCTTCATCTTCTTCTCTCCACTTTGATCAATTGAAATTCTATAAAAGAAACAAACAGTGAAAAAAAACATAAGGAAAAGATACAAAATTTTGGGGAATAAGCCCCAAAATACGTGCAAAAGGGGACTTTGGAGAACCCCACCAATCAAAGAATTGAAATGGGGTTCACATATTGAATCATTCAAACTAAATTACCTGAGAGGGTTATAGCCAAGAAAATTGGAGCTTTGCTGCAACTTGTGCTGAGAAATCCTAGTGTGATGAGATTGCGAAGATCTCAAAGCGCATAGCTGTTTATTGTAGGAAGCAAAATGGTGTGTAGGAGAAGAGAGGGAAAGAGAAAGAGAAAGGGACATCATTTTTTTCTTTGTTTAAAATTCCTCTACTGTTTAACTTATTAAGCTTTTACGCCGGCGAATGAAGATGAACAGAGTGGAAATCAGAGTTAAAAAGAAAATGGTGAAGAAAGAGAGTGAAAAAGAGACGAGTGATTCATACGTACAAGAAATGGTGTGCCATTTGTCGAACGAAGAGCGTTTACTTGAACAAGCTAACAACTGTGCCTCGTTTGGATTATTGAATCATTGGAGAATTCCCTGCTAAGTGGCATTTTTGTGGGAGAATTTTATGCTCAAGTTTTTTTTTTCCTCTTTATTTTATCTATCAGTATTGAATAATTATTCACCAATATATTTGAAACAATATTAGTAATAGTTTTTACTTTTTTTATTACAGAATAAAAAATATAAAAAGACTTTGACACATATTAGAAGTGATATTTAAATTTGTGATTTTATATTTCACCTTATTTGTGTGTCTATAAAAAATGTACTATCACTATAAAATATATATATATATATATATATATATATATTTGAATATGTACTTAATTCAGAAAAAACAAAACTTTGGGGTTTTTTTTAAAAAAAAAAAGTTGAAAGATGATATATCCAAACGGGCCCTTGAAAAATGATGAATTGATTTATGGTTGCACGTGTGCGGTTACTTTAGCAGCGGAAACATTCACGTGTTGAGCTCTTACTCTTATGATAGATCCAGCATGGAAGATACCAGCCACACTATATAAATACTGAAATTATTTGAGGAAAAAAAAAAGAAGGGATTATTGAGTGCAGCTTGCTTTTGATTACGGATTCATCTAAATTCATGATTTAAATTTTAAAATCTCAATGCTATTATATTTAAATTCATAATTTTAATTTTATAATGAATTTAATATTAAAAGATTTAAAATTAAATTTAAAACAAGGCAAATAGGTCATTATTATACAATGTATATTATTTATACTTGAGTTATACACTAAATATATATTATGATACACGAATATATACTGACTGTGCATACCTATACAATGAAGGTTTTTTTTTAATATAATTTTTTAAATTTAATGTTTTTCGGTGTAATTTGCCCTTCTAAATGACCGGAGTACACAAATAGTTATTTTTTTTTAAAAAGGCCATTCGACCTTTTGCTTTGCCAAAAAATTCGCCCAATTTTAAAACTTACTGAAAGTGGCCAAATACTTCTTCTTCCTTCGCCAGTCGCCACTAATGGGTTCCATTGTTATTCTTCCTTTTGTCATTCTTCCTTTCTTCTTTGTCTTTTTTTTTTAAAAATAAAAAATTAATGTATCGAAAACATGAATTATTTCAAACAATTATATATCAAAAGTTTCAAACATTCAAAGAATTTCATATCTAAACTTCTAAAACTATTTAGAGGTGATTTTGAGCAAATAATCTTCTTCGTCTTTGTCAGTCTTCTTCCTCTTCTTTGTCTTCTTTTTGTATCAAAACGTGAATTTTTTGAGCTAATTGTATATCAAAAGATTCGAAACATCGAGAGAATTTCATATCTAAATTGTGGGGTTGTTTAGGGTGATTTTAAGTTGATTGAGATGGAATAATCATTGTATACTTCATATATAGTGAGTGTATACTTCATGTTTAGTTTAGCTATATTCAGCTTTTTGATTGTATCATCATGTAGAGTTGGTGTATAGCTCATGTATATGTAAAATATATAGTATAGTCTATGTGTATTCTATAAAACTTTTGGCTAGGTATATTATATAATCAATGTATTCTTTTTATAACTTTTGGCTATTTATTATACTAGGCTTACCGCACGTGTGTTGCACGTGGATGCCTAGTCTCGAGATTCATATTATCGAAAAATAGTATCTATAGAGTCTGAATGAATAGTTAAAACGAATAATTAAGGATCGCCAAGTATAAACTTGTAAATAATATTTTATTTCGTTGGACTCATTGGTTGCTTTACAATTGCTTTTAGATAAAGATTTTAGTACTACTAAAGAAACTCTTTTAGGATATATTCTATATCATTAAAAATATGATTCTATGTTTTTTAAAGTTGGTTGCAGTGTGTTAGCTGCTTGGCAACATCTTATGAAAGTCTTGAATAATAATTTAGTCAATAATCTGAGAGTGGAATCAACATTCTTATTGGCCATATGTAAATTGTAAAATAAACCAACTACTTTAATCAAGTGATACACACTTGTAAGTAAGATTGAGTCCTTCAAAAATATTATTCTCCGGGAGCCAAATCGGTACCCTTTTTTTTACATGTTTGAGCCAAAGAGAATTTAATATCATTTCATGCATCTGCATTTTGTCAAGAATTTTTCTTTTTTGGGTCTGTCTCCTTAGCTTCTTTTCTCTTCATTTCCCAATTGTTAACTTGGTCTTGTCATGTAACCTTCTTTATAGCTCATTCGTAGTTGCATTGAAACAAACTCCTCATTCATC
>JBCEWC010001051.1:0-45121 GCA_038996855.1 Solanum aculeatissimum
TGTATCGACGTTTCTTAAAAAATAAGGGATTTTTAGTAATTTCAGAAAAAATTGGTATATATTGAGATTATGCATGTTTTTCCGTGATTATATTTATGTCAAGTAAATAATGAAATTATTTTAAGTCAAGTAAATAATGAAATTAGGATAAAACAAATATACTGGACAAATAAAATTAAATAACTATTTTAATATCTTTCCGTGATTATATTTATGTCAAAAAAGAAGTACTACAAATATACATATAAAAATTTAAAATAACTTAATCATTAAATTTAAAATTTAATCAATATTACTAATATTTATTGGATATTAATTTTACACTTAATGAGAAAATTTAATAGCGTTTAATTATATCATTAAAAAATAAATTTATGAATAATTATTGAGCCCGTGCATTGCATGAATATTCGTAACTAGTATATATATATATATGAGAGTATAATTAAAGGCAATTTCATTTAAGCCAGCTTGTAGATTAATCTTGAAGTAATTACTATCAAAAGAGTTTTATTTAGACAAATGGGACAAATATAATCATTTTTATGTTTGCTTAAGAACCCCCTAATCTCTAATTATTGGCCATATCTAAGCCTTAAATCTTACATTAATTCCTTTATTAAGAGATTGATCCCTCGTACGTTACTAATAAAAGAAGGGATTATACCCACAAGCAACTGAGAACAATTATTTACACAAAAAATAGTTCTTTTTTTTTTTAATTACGAAAAGTAGTCATCCAGTTGACCTTTGACTATTTGTTATAATTTTGGACATTCAACCCTCGTTGTATAGATATGTATAGTCAGTGTATATTTGTGTATCATAATGTATATTTAGTGTATAACTCATATATAAGTAATATACATTATATAACAGTGTATACTTACTATAACTATATTGTATAGTCATGTATAGTTTTGCTGATTTGAGACTATTTTTTATGTAAATAAAACATGAACTACTTTTTTTGTAAACTTTTTAATTTTTTGTGTATATATATAATTTCCCCATAAAAGAATTACATGGCATTTTTTACTTATTTATATATTAAAATAGATATAAAAAAATACTCATCCAGTTTGAAATATCAAAAGATAATTTATCATATTTATATACTATTTTTATTAGTAAGTACTATTCATTTACCAACATTAAATAATAAAAACTTGGTGTGATACAGTAACAATATTATTTTATTTGTTATCTTTTAAAAGATATGACAAGTCAAATATGAATAAGTAAATATGAACGAAGACAGCTACCGGCCACCACATGGACAAGTAGGGAAAGTAGGTCTTGGTATTTGCACAAAAAATTAATTAACTCCAAGTAAATTATTAGACTCATTTAATTTAGATATAATACATAAACATATTTTATATTAATCTAATATAGCGTTCATGCTCTCCAATTTTAAGTGTGTATAAGTAAATACTTAAACTTATGTAAAATTAAACAAGTAGACGCATGCGTCCTACGTGACATTCACTTTCTCTTAATGTTAGGTTGTTAAGTAAAATTCATCATCTTTTAATGTTGAAGAATGAAGAAAAGACATGATATTATATCAGGACTCATCTTATCCAATGTTAGGCCATCAAAGTAAATCTGCTCATGCACCAGATGTATGTCCAACTATGAGCGTAAGTTGAGGTGTTGAAGATTGAAAAAAGTCTCACATCGACGATTAATGAGACGAGTGATCTCCTTCTAAGACTTGGATAATCCTCCTCTTTTTGGAGGTAGCTTTTGAAAAATAAATAAAGTTCATGACCTAATTTTACACGTATCATATATTATATGTAGAATAGTATACAATCTCTTTAATTTTACAATACTTCTTATTTATTCATAATCTAGGAATGGCAATACATATATATTGGGTTTCTTTTTTTGTACTTTGCGTGATCTTTAATTTTGTGATGACAAATTAATTATAATTTCCAACTAAATACTTATTATAGAAATTTAACTCTAATGACGTTAGAAGTGAAGTATTAATTTTCCATCATCAAGGGATGGAAATTATTAGATTATAATTAGAACATAAAACCATAGAAAGGTCAATGCTAGCTAGTTGGCAAATGGAAATTCTTTTCTAGCCCAATGAATGAGTAGAGAGGAAATGTCAAAGGCTGACAACTAGGAATTAAGAAATGGGAAAGGTCTTTTTCTTTTTTGTTTTTGTTTTCCATGGGTGTCTCGTGACGTATTGGAGCTATGTTTTTGATACTCAAAGGAAGAGATGCTTTCATAGAGTGATCTATGGACCGTAGATTGACTTTGTAGAGATAACTTCAGAAACCTTCTTTATTGAGCTTGATTTCCATGATGAGCTTATACGACCTATAAAAAGGTCTACGACCCATAGAAGCTTGATCGTAGACCCAACTCTGAAAAGTTCAGTTTCTACAAAGTGGTCATCTACGACCTGTAGAAGTGATCACGACCCATAAATGAAGTCTTGTAGTTTACTTTGTCAATTTTAGTAAAGGGGTAGTTTGGTTTTTTCACTCCTATTCTAACCAAAACCCTGTCATTTTGGGGTTATTTTGAACTCCTTAACAGTAAGTTAGTAAACCACAACCCTTTCCTCTCATTCTTACTCAAATCACTCAAGAACAAAAATTGAAGAAGAGGAAAAAAGTTAGGGTTCCAAGTATCCAACTATCATCCTTTCAGTTTGAGTTTAATCTCCGAACTTTCAGGTATGTAAGGCTCCTCAAAAGATGAATTAATCTCGTTCTAGGAATTTTGGACTCCTATAACTCCACCCATTTAAAACATAAGATGAGTTTCAAGTTCTTCCCTTGTACTAATTAAATTTCCTTGAATTTCATGCATAAGTTATCTTCTTTAAAGTAAATTGTGATATTTAAATGCCATGCTATTGATTTGAGTTATGAAACTAAGAAGTCCAAAGTTCAATTATAATTCCAAAGAATTTGTGAAAATTTTCAAGTATAATTGTAAGTTGATTAAGAAGCCTATACATCATGATTTCTGGCATATGTTATATATTTTAAATTACTATCCTCAAATTTAACTGAAAAGTACAAAGATATTTCATGCTCTTTCATTGAATGAGATTATAGTTTTAAAGAGATATGACACGTTGGAAAAGTTAAAGTGAGACTGAGTCCGAAAAAATCAAAGTAGTATTTTGAGTACATTCATTCTTAAAGTTATGATCATATAATGATATTTTGGGAGTCGTATTGAGCACCGATATAAGTAAGAGTAATAACAATTCGAACTCATAAACTATGTAGCCAACGTAGGATAGGAATGTACCAAAATAGTATGACTCCTCATATGCCATTGAGATGGCCAAGTTAAATGGATTCATAAGTAAAGATTGACCCTTACCCTGGCAAAGTATGAGATGACTCTAGCAGCGTGGACAAGACGTTGTATCATCACGATGCTCATGATGATGATTGTCGGTTAGAGAAATTCCCCAATTTGAAGTGCATTATTTTCATATACCTAATACCTGTATTTATGCATTAAAATAGATAGTTTAATTATAGTGTATTTACTCCTATCATTGAGTTATCTTCTAATTTAAGCATTGAGTGAGTATCTTATCTCAAATTTTTATTTGGGCATTTTATATTCTTGTACATTTCATGTACTTAGGTCCTCTGGACTGACTTGTATCGTTTTATGATGCAGAAGCAGGTAATAGACGAGATCCTCAACAGGCGCACCGTTGAAGATCCACCTTTTCTGTGTTACTACTAGTGAGACCTCCTTGCATCAAAGGCATCTTATGTTCCTTTATCATTTCCAGAATTTCTTTGTTTGAGATAGTTGTTGCCTGTCGTGGTACCCACTCTTAGTCAGACTAGTAAGGCTTCATAGACTAGAGAGACAAGTATTGTCGTGTTTCTTTTAGATTGGTGTCTATATAACTGTTTTACTTTCTATTTTTGAGATCTTCAGAATACTATAGTGGTGTGCCTAATCCTAGCCTACCTCATATTGTTTGAGTCTTTCGTTGAGTAAAGTAATCAGGCCAAGTGGTTTGCTTGGGACCAAAAATGATTTTCGAGTGCCGATCGCATCTAGTGTATAAACTCAGTGCGTGACAAGATTTTAAATACATATTGTATTCAACAGATACAACCTGTATTAACGAATATAGTCTGATACATTAGGTTGTATTCAATACATAAAAGCTATTAGAACGAGGAGAGAGATGAACCAGTTTGGGAGAGAAAGAAGAGGGGTGAATGAGATTTGAAGAGAAAGATATCAAAGATGTATGAATACAGGTTGTATCTATATGGAGGTTGTATCAATATGTATCTATATCAAAGTTGTATCCCAAATACAATTGTAGCTAAAAATGTTGAAAATTGGAGAAGTCTATGATACAAATGTAAAGTAGTCAGATACAAGATACAAAATACTTTAAAATCATGAGAAAATAATGTATTAGACTGTATCAAATGAATAATATATAATCTCATCAAATCATTACATATATCAGACTATATCAACATACAACCTACTTTGTAATCATGAGAGAGAGAGATGTATCACACCATTTAGATACAATCATTACCTCTATCAAATTATATTAATCAATTCTTTTCAAGTTCTTGTCTTTGTATATCAATGGCATAACATTGATACAATATGTATCAAGTTGATATGTATTCTATCAATTTCACCATTGATACAATTATATATTTTTGTTTTGGAATCCCATTGTTGGATACAATTTTGAAGGATAAAATATTCCAACTTTGAAAATATTCTTATCTATTATATTCCACACCACCAACCAAACAATCCCTTACTATATTGTATACATAAACAATGTTGTTGGTACTTCCAAATTAAGAAAAGAGAGAATGTCAATAGACAAAAATCACAACTAGTAACATATTTGGTATATATATCACCTAAGGTTGTTATCTATTATATCCAAAGTCTTGATAATCAAATCAAATACTCAATTAATTACTATGTCTTTTTTCCATTGTTTTTGGTTAACACTTGCTTTGTTGGGGCTTGAGGGAGGTCACTTTCCCAAGTACCAAATGGAAACAACATAAATTCCATCTAAATAATACTAATTCCCAAGTT
Source organism: Solanum aculeatissimum (assembly GCA_038996855.1). Taxonomy (NCBI): domain Eukaryota; kingdom Viridiplantae; phylum Streptophyta; class Magnoliopsida; order Solanales; family Solanaceae; genus Solanum; species Solanum aculeatissimum. The sequence continues at coordinate 5,104 of JBCEWC010001051.1, forward strand.
TTGTCAAAATAGAAAACTAGAAACATGTATGGACAAAGAAAGTGAGAAAATATATGCATGTATCTTGTTTGAGAGTTTAATTTATTTGTTTTTTACCCTTTTTTATTTCTCACTCGATTTTCGATAGAGATAATTACACCCACAAGCCACTGAGAAAAATATTTACACAAAAAATAGCCCACTTTTTTAAATTACGAAAAGTAGCCATCCGGCTGACCTTTAGCTATTTATTACAATTTTAGACATTCAGCCCTCGTTGTATAGGTAGGAATAGTCAGTGTATATTTGTGTATCATAATGTATATTTAGTGTATAGCTCATGTATAAGTAATATACATTGTATAACAGTGTATACTTTCGATAACTATATTGTATAGTCATGTATAATTTCGTTGATTTGGAGCTATTTTTTATGTAAATAAAATCACGGGCTACTTTTTTAAATTTTTTTACTTTTTTGTATATATATGTAATTCTCCCATAATATCCATATTGGGCTTGACTAAATTCAGAATCACAAGGAAAAGTTTCACATCACATGTAAAGCTTTCTCTAATAAATGTAGCATCTTCACACTCAAAACTTAAACTCAAAATCTCCGACTAAAGGTTAAAGAATATCCATATTGATAATTGTTGACGTAGAGATTCAAACTCAAGATCGTTGTTTGTTGTAATATCATAGTAAAATATGGTCCTTTCATCTAAAAATTCAAATTATTGAAGAAAATATATTTTTATCTATTTAATTAATTTTTAACTATATAAAAATATCATGTTGATGAAACTCAACTCGACTTGACTTTTGCCTTTAATTTCCTATTCATGACAATACCCTTTTTAGGTGTGTGTCGTTTTGGCTCTACCTCTTGTTCCCTTATGAACTAAGTTAAAAGACATTAGTTCTAGCTAGAAAGCTATGAGTGAAATGACACTGATTACGTGATCAAATCTTTTTATAACAACGTTATTTGAATATATTTTTTATTCGTTATAGTAAAATGTCGAAGAAAATATGTAGTATAACATAAAATTAAAAATTAATTTCAAAAAATAAAATTAACTACTATAATTACGAAATTATAATCTTTCGTTAAAAAGATGATATGTAACCCAGAAATGTTGGGAAAAAGAAGAGATGGAGAATTCGAATTTAAAATTTATGAATATTGAATTCTAATTCTTTTAATAAAAATTATTAGGTTCTAAATTAACAATCTATACATATTTAATGAAATTTAATACAAACACATAGATTGAACCAAAACTATAAGTACCGAGTTTGATCAAATCTGCAACCGACACTCTATCTCCGCCCCTAACAAGAAGTACAACCTCTACTTCTATATATTAATGTGACTTAATTTCTTTTTGATTTATTTTATTTTTAAAAAAAACCCTTTTTTCCCTAAAATTTCAAACTACGTACTCTGATTTAAAATTTTCATTTCACTCTTCGTGATCTTTTTGTTTAATAGTCATATTATATTTAAGATTACAAGTTTCAAAAGCTTCATAATAATCATACAAACAACAATAACAATAATTTATCCAGTTAAATCCCACAAGTGGGCAGTTTCAAAAGTTTGGGGAGGATAAAAAGTACGTATGCAGATCATCTTATCACTATCTCATAAAAATAGAGAGACTGTTTTTGAAAAATTGTAAAATTTAAAAGATTTCATTTAATTTAAAATGTTAGGAGAAGATAAGAGACAAGGACATCCCACACGTTCATGGACATATGCCTTTGTGACCTAAAAAGGAAACCACCCTCGTGACAATGAAATATTGCTTGCTTAGATTTTAGTGTTTGACTATTTGTTTGCCCAACGTTTGTTGATAAAATCAATCGTTTGGTTGGTGGGATATGAATAATAATTTTGAGATTATTTCATTTTGTGTTCAGTTATAGGCATTACTTACTTCCTTTGTTTATTTTTACTTGTTTTTTAGACGTTGTAATGACCCTTTAGGTCATTTATGTGTTTCTGCATGCATCTCGTCGGTTGGAGCATTTCTATAGCGACCCCAGGACATTTGGGACTTGTTGGCACTGATGGTGCCGTTGTCGAGTCGTTCGTTTGGAAAATATGTAGTTTTTCCCTGTTAGAAGGCCAATTATAACTGGAGTTTTCAGGTAAAGTCCTTGTATGATAGTTCCATCAGCTACGCAATGCCCAAATTAGGCTAGAAGTCACGTGGTTGACTCAAGACCCGAGACTTTTGGTGCAAGTTTAAACCACTTTTGGATTGATTTGGCGGAAAGATTAAGAAGTAGTATGTGATAAGGGTAATTTCACCAAATCATATAGTGTCTTGAAAATGTAAGAGAAAAATGACTATAATTAATGATAAGGGTAAATTAGGAACTAAGTATAAAATTATCTCTTGATTTCATAAACAGAATAAGTATTGTTTGACAAACCAAAATCGTATATTGGAGAAGTAAAAATAGACGAATTAGGAAATATTTAGTTTGATAATTATTTTATTCCATATAAAAAATGAAATTAAATAATTTCATGAAATCAGATATTCAATCCATAATAAGATTTTTTTGTATATTTTATGTCACCAATCAAAAGATTCCTTAAAAGAAAGAAAGTAAGAGATATATTATTAGAGTTTACTATTTAAATATTTTTATAAAAATGAAGATTTATCAATTTTATTTATTCACGACTATCATCATCATCCACCATTATCAACTATCATTATCAATTACGTTCCTTCATCAACGACCACCATCTTCAGCCATAATCACCATTAGTGCTAATTACTATATATAATTAGTTGTTATTACTATTAGTTAACATTTAAAATCATCGATTATCCCTAACCATCATTATCACAACTTCTTCCTGCCTTCTTACCCAAGAGCTCTGATTCCCCTTAATCACCAATCAACAACATCGATCACCCCATTATATATATTCAATTGTTGTCATTATTCACTATTACCATCAAGTCACCTAAACGATATTTGTTATTAGATAACTTCTTTTAATATGAGATATCTAATCTTAAAAATAAGATAAATTATATATTATATAACAAGTAAGCATAATTCGATGATCCATAACTCTTTTATAATAACGATGCATATAGCGTAAACTCACTTTCTTAAAAAAATAATTATGATTGATATGTAAAGAGACTTTTATACTATCAAATCATTCAAAAATATATATATACACACACAAAAACTTTAATAAAAATAGATTAATTATAATCGTTAAAAATTTAATAACCCTCCATCTCTTCTTCTTCATAGGATCTCGTTCCTATTCTTATGGACCTTGATTTTCTAAAAACACACACATATATATATATGCAAAGTACCTTGGGACATGGGTAATTTGATGCACAAAAATTCATATTATGTGCGGATTTAGAAGAATAATTGTATCGATGCAATTTTACTTAGTGAAAAAATAAGCAAAATATATTTATGAAAGAATTCATATATAATTAGTGATAGAATCAAAATTTAAAATCAACGAGTACTTATTAGCGTAAACCTAAAACTAGTCACATAATCATAGTAATGGTATATAATCTATTAGTTAACTTTTTTTTTTTGGTTCATTCTATTTAGTTATTTCAATTTTTAGTTCATATGATCATTGAATTGAAAAAAGATAAATTCTAAAAATTATTAAAAATATCGATAAGTTTGTATTATCATTTTATAACGAACATATTTTGTTAAAAAATGACATTATAATATATTTGATTACAATCGATAGCAATAAAATAACAATAAGAGCAAGTTCAATACATTAATCGTATACTCAAACTTGTTCATTGGTTCCGTTGAAATTATAATCCATTAAAAGTAAATTGTTCTTTTTTCTCAATGTTGACACTCAAATTATAATTCAAACTTTTCTGGAGGAGATAGATAAATATTAGTCGAAATAAATAAATGATGAATTTTTTTTAATAAAATATAATAATTTAGGATAATTCTTAGATATATAAAAAATTTCAAATATTGTCCCAAGTTCTCGAATACTAGTTTTTTCTAGAATTTGGGAACTTGAAATTCTTCAAATATATTTGCCAAATTTTATAGCCAAATATTACTTCCCAATCTTTTAAAAAAAATTATGAACATCAACTCCAACTCCAAATACGGAGAACAAATATTTATAATAATATAACAGTCCGTATGTATTATCTAATTTATGACATTATATGACTATCCATTTTAAGATTTATGAACAAATACAACATCTTGCTAAATTGGAACAACGATATATTGAAAAATGTCAAGTTATTAGTTGATGAAGAATTTTTTTATTTGTTATTTCGTATGAACATAAAATTTCAACTAAATTCAAATTCACGTAAAAAAAAAAACCATTTAAGAGGAAAAATTCATCCTAATAAAGATAATTTCGTATTTAAATAAACTTCGAATTTGAAATTTTTGATAAAAAATAAAAAAAAATTTATAAAATTATACTCCAAACTTTAATACATGTCATAATTATACCATGTTACATTGTTTTAATGCTAATCATTATTGTCATCTTTTTTTAAATATCATAATCTAATTAAGATTTTCCAGCTCTATTTTCCATTATCATTTTAATATTTGAACTTTATTTTTTTTAATTCTTTAATAAATTGGCCCACCACCCATGCGGGAAGAAAGAAAAAAAATTTACAAAAATAAATAAATTCATAGCTACATGTTACAGAAGAAGTGACGAGAATCGAGAGACGGAGGAGAGAGGCGAGAAAGTAAGGACAGAGAGTGGAGAGAGACGAATTGTATATATGTTATCTGTCAAATAATTGTATATATGAAACTGATATACAGATGTATTTGTATATCTGACAAGAGATTGAAGAGATAGACAAAAGTCGAGAGGCGAGAGAGACGAAAACATAATAGAGAAAATAGCATCAAAATACTAACGGTAGCTATAAATTGTAATTTTTTCATACTATAGTGATATAATATAAATATATATCATATGTTTGTCTAATTACGTTACTTACCTTTTTATCCCTTACATAATATAATATTGTTCGTATATTCCTAAGATATACAATACATTAATAATAATAGCAATACTTTAATCATCTCACAAGTGAAGTATGAAAAATCAAAGATGATAAAACGTACATAAATTTTAATTTTACCTTCATAAAGTAAAAATATTGATTTTGATAGATTCTCAGCTCAATAAATAAACAAATTCAAACACAAAATTATGATAATAAAAATAATTAAACCATACTTTCATATATTATTTACTCATTTTCAATTTTTATTTGTCTTATTTTAACTCGACAGAAAATTAAAAAAAATAAAAATATTTTTTAAATCTTATGATCTTAAATTATCAAGATGTAAAATGTACCTTTTTTTTTAAATTTTATGATATTAAATATATCAGGTGAAAATTTATTAAATATAACAACAATAACATACTCAGTGAAATTCCATAAGTGAGATATGAGGAGGGTAAAATATATGCAGACCTTACCATTACCTCAAAGATAGAGAGGTTGTTTCTTGGAACTACTCGTCTCAAAAATCCATAGACAGAATAAACTAGATATGAAAAAAGGGAAAGGAAATCGAAAGAACAACTAATAACGAAAGAAATAATAGTGTGTAAATACGATAAAAAATCAACATATATATGACGAATAATAACAGCACATGATATAAAAACACGACTAATCCTACTACCCTACTTTACCCCAAGTCCATACATTAATCTAATCCTACTAACCTATTAATCTGCTACTCGAGTTTCAAGTTTCGCCATATCTTATCTGATCACCTTCCCTAATACTTTTTCGGTCTATTTTTACTCGTGTAAATTAAAACGAAAAGAATATAAAATAAGTAGAAGTACATAACATTTAAAAAATATATATTTTTGAAAATTTTCTCAAATTTTTTAAAAAAAAAAGATAATAAATAGTGAGGGGAAACCTAGGTCCAAAATCTAGCTTAAAAAAAAGAAAAAAAAACATTTGGTGGAGAAAGACAAATGAAAAAATATTGGTGAGAGGAACTTTTCTATTCATACACATCGGAAAACTATTTTTTTTGGGTGGTGGCGGTGGAGGATACGGCGGAGTTGGGTGGTGCTACTGGTGGTCACCGGGAAAATATTAATGTTTACCCACCAGGGTTTCGCCGGAGTTGGCCGTGTTTGATCTGATCTGATTGTACTCATTTTTTTTTTAATAGTTTTTTCTCATCATATATCTTTCAGGTTTGTTTATTTCTTCTCTTTCACCTAATTTAGACCCATTTTTTGGTTTTTGGGTTTTTTTTGGTTTTCTCGATTTTTTTTTAGATTTAAAAGTTTTCATTTCTAAGGCAATTTCTTGAACTGTGGTAGAAATTATACAAATATTAATGTTTTTAACTTTGTTTTATTTCAGATCCGAGGTTCATTTTTGTATGTTAATTTTATGGGTGTATTTATTGTGTAGCTGGTTGATTTCTAATAAAGTTTTTTTTTAAGAAAAATAATTTTTTTGAGCTTTGCTAGAAATTGTGCAAATATTTATTTGCTTTTCTTGAGATGGGTATTTTGAATGGTGGATTTATTGTTGTTTGGTTAAATTTTTGAAATGGGGTTGTTGATTTCTAATAAAGTTTTGATTTTTTTTAAAATTTTTTTGAGCTGTACTAGAAATTTTGCAAATATTAGTATGTGTTTATGGAGATGGGTATTCTAAATGTTGTGGATATGTTGTTGTTTGCTTAAATTTTTTAAATGGGGTTGTTGATTTCTTATAAAGTTTTGATTTTTTAAAAAAATCTTGAGCTGTGCTAGAAATTTTGCAAATGTTAATATGTGTTTATGGAGGTGGTTATTCTAAATGTTGTGGATGTGTTGTTGTTTGGTTAAATTTTGAAATGGGAGTAGTTGATTCCTAATGAAGTTTTCATGTTGCAAATATCTATGTCTATTGTTTGGGATTAGGCGTAATGGATGATTGATTGATGGAACATAACACATCTTCAGCTTACTGAGAACATGATCCGAGCATGATCCTGAAAAAAGTTAGATTTGGAGGTTGAGGATAAGGGTAGAAGGGTAATAGGTAGCTGCACATTGTAGTATTAGTTAGTATATACAGGTTGTCTTGTTCTCCTAATTTTCACTATTACTTGGTGTTTTGATGTTTCATTTGTTCTGTTTATCTTGCTATTTTGCTGCCGATTTGTTGTTCTTTCATAATGCTTTGATTAGAGTGGTTTTGAATCGAGGGTCTATTGGAAATAACTTCTCTACCCAAAAAGGTAAGGGTAAGGTCTGCGACTCTGCGTACATCCTCCTTCCCTAAACTCCACTTGCGAGATTAAACTGTATGTTGTTGATGATTGATTCACGAGGCTAAATTATGTTGTGTCAGATCAGCTTGTTGAAACAGATGTGTATAGCCAAAAAATGGAAAATTCTTGAAAGTTCTTGTTTCATTGACAGGAACTTGATCTTTGAACTAGCCAAAGGTCTTCTTATTTTTGTTGTTTCAATGTTTTTTTATTCTTCTAAATTCTGTGCCATCCTAATGTAGGAAAGGCTAGTTGATGTGATCAATAGAGATGTCGTTCAAGAGCATTGTCCGCGAGCTGAAAGAAATGAAAGATGGGATAGGGAGTATATCAAGGAGAGGGGAAGTGGAAGGAGGAAGGCATTGGCGAAACAGAACCCGGACACATATAGCTCCTGATGTGGTTCCCTTTGATCCCAATCAACAAGGCCAATGGGCAAATATACCACCAGAACTGCTTTTGGATATTATCCGCAGGGTTGAAGAGAGTGAGACATCATTTCCTGCTCGGACAGCGGTAGTCTTTTGTGCATCTGTTTGCAAGTCTTGGAGGGAAGTTACGAAAGAGATTGTCAAGACTCCTGAAGAATGTGGTAGGCTTACATTCCCCATTTCACTAAAGCAGGTATTCTCCTTAATCTGTTTGATTATTATCTTATACTTTGTTTTCACCAATAAAGAAGAAAAAACTGAGAGACCATTCTTTTTCCCTATCTGCTTTGAACCAGCCGGGTCCCCGTGAATCCCCAATTCACTGCTTCATCAAACGGGACAGAGCTAATTCAGTTTATCGCCTCTACTTTGGTTTGACTCCATGTAAGTCACACTTTGCTTTTCTTCTTGACACTGGCATTGGATCATCTAAAATTATTTGTGTGCCTTGGAATCAGCTTTAAGATCTATGTTACATATTTGATCATGAATGGAGTTTGTCTTCTTAATTTATGAGGTTGTTCTTTTCATCTTTTGACGCTTAAATTGTAAAATGGAGATGATTTTCCACGATCGTGTTTTGTTGGTAACGACTTCAAGATCTACCTTGTGCATTTATTCGGTGAACGAGTTTTGTTTTGTAAGTCTATAAATTCTTCTTTGATGGAAGACCTATATACTTAGGTTGACAGAAGATACCCTTCAAGTTATATCTTTACACTGGACAACACCAGAGCTGCACAACTTTTATTGCTTCTTAGTTTTGTCGTTTAGAAGGTGTGTAACTTGTGAAATTGTTGTCATGTGATCATCAGAAGATCACGGGTTCAAACAATCTCTTGCAAATATGCAGGGTAAGATTGTGTACAATAGACTTTTGTTGCCCGGCCTTCCCTGGACCCCATGCTTAGCCGGAGCTTAGTGCACCGGGCTGCCATTTTTTCTTTTGAAGTATTGTGGTTTAATCTTTTGTCACTGAGAAGTACACATCTGATATGTTACTAAATGATAGCTGAGGATGAGAGCGATAAACTATTGCTGGCTGCCAAAAGGATCAGAAGGGCAACAAGCACAGACTTTGTGATCTCTTTGGTTTCAGATGATTTTTCTCGAGCTAGCAGTACATATGTCGGAAAACTGAGGCAAGTCCCCACGAGCTGCTAATTATTTCTATAGCTAAACCATCACCGTCCCTTCATAACGTCAAAAAAAGGGAAGCTTCTATTTCCTTCCATTTCATTGTAATAACTTTCTAACAATTTGACCAGATCTAACTTTCTTGGAACAAAGTTCACCATATATGATAGCCAGCTTCCAAGTGATGCAGCTGTTCAACATCGCGGTAGACTTAGTCGACGATTCAGTGCTAAGCAAGTATCCCCGACAGTATCTGCATGCAACTACAGTATAGCCACCGTTTCCTATGAACTCAATGTTCTCCGCACAAGGGGACCTCGGAGAATGCATTGCACTATGCATTCTATCCCTTTCTCCTCCATCCAAGAGGGAGGCAGTGCTCCAACACCTACATCATTCCCACAATCTTTTGACGAGAAGTCATCTCCCGCACCAGTCTCAAAAGCCAAAGAACCATCTGTAAATATCAGCTCAACAGTGTCAGTACCTTCTCGAGATCCACTAGTGCTAAAAAACAAAGCCCCTCGATGGCACGAACAATTACAATGCTGGTGCCTAAACTTTAAAGGCCGTGTCACAGTGGCATCCGTGAAGAACTTTCAGCTAGTTGCAGCAGTTGATCCATCTCACAATATACCAGCTGCAGTACAAGAAACAACAATTTTGCAATTTGGAAAAATTGGTAAAGACATCTTCACCATGGACTATTGCTACCCGCTCTCCGCCTTCCAAGCTTTTGCAATCTGCTTGAGCAGCTTCGACACGAAACCAGCCTGTGAATGATTTCGCGGTCAGATTGTAAATCATGATATTTTTCTTTTCGTTTCGTTTCGTGTTGCTGCATAATGTTATGAACTGATGTGTATTCTCTCTTGAGAAGTTCTAAATGCAAGGCAATATTTATTGATGAGAATATCAATTTGTGCAGTATGTAAACTAACAGTAGCTGCTAAGATAGAAGCAGCATTTGTTGTGTAAGTTCCTATGGTTTAATACTTTTGTTGGAAGGTAAATCTGTCTTATATCAGGTTACTAGGATTAGTCGTGTCTTTATATTCTGTGGTGTCATTATCCGTCTTATATTTACTACTTTTAGCGTATTTACATGCTATCATTTGCTTTTCATGATTAATTGTTTTTCCTCTTTGCTTTTCTTTTCCTTTTTTTTCCATATTCGGTATCTTCTGCTTGTGGGGTTTGATTTTTGAGACGAGGGTTTATTGGAATCAGCCTCTCTATCTCTCTGAGGTAGTGGTAAGGTTCCCTATTCTTTCCCCGGATCCTGCTACTAAGGACGTTCACTTTTTAAAATATTGTATATACGCAGGCGGGAACAGGGAAAGGGGTCAGATGGTCAGATTTATCCTGATGACAATTAAAGTAACAATACAGTTTATAATGTTACAACAACAGGTATATTAAGCAAAATCATACGAAAAGAAAAAGGCGGATATGAGATAACTATAACGGATGCATCGGAGGGATGTCAAGTGGTTGATATTATCCCTCTCGGACCAAAACTTCTTGTTTCCGAGGGCGAATCTATCAAATTTGATCAAATATTAACGAGTAATTTTAATGTAGGCGGATTTGGTCAGGGAGATGTAGAAATAGTACTGTATATATTTTACCCTTCATCAGACTCTACTTGTGGAATTTCACTGGTATGTTGTTGATGATGAGAATTTCAAAATATTTAGACTTAAAAGAGTTATTTGTAGTTGTAGGCTTTGTTAGACTGCTATCAGTGTTAAAATACCAAGAAAAGAATGATATCTTATAAAAATATTAAATCTAGATTTGAATATATATATATATATATATATATCTAACAAGAACATTAAATTGGATCTAAATACTAAATAATTAAAAAAAAAATTTATAAATACTTGTGTATAATTTATCTTTGTTTAAAACTTAGAAAAGTTAGAATTTAAAAATATTATAAATAAATGTGGTTTATACGGGTACTTGTGCGTAATGGAGGTGGGTAATAAAACGTTATAGTCAGACATAGAAAAATAATTTATGACGGGTAATATGTAACTTCATAGTTGAGGTAGATGAAATAATATTTAAATAATAATTAACAAAAATAACGTAGTAAAATTATACAGACACTTTAATAGACATCATAAGTAGACACGTTAATTTAATATTTAGCTATCTGTCTGAAACTGCTTACTTACAGCTGTCTGCTTATCTGCTTCAAGCTAACAACTTAAGCAGACATGTTAAGGGAGAACTGCTTGAGTTGCTTGCTATTCACTCTTCTTAATAAGTAATATAATTTGCACAATAAATTTTCAAATGAAAATAATTTAATTATTCTAAACTATTTTGAAGAAGATATTCCCTACAAATGCTCTAATTAAAATTTGGAAGGGCCACTAGCATGCTAGTGACCTCCAAAGACTTGAAGGGGTCCTTATATTGAATATTTCTTAGTTGGATCCAAATTGTTTTTTAATCAAATTTTGAAAATATATTAAATTTCATATATGAAACTTTTTTTCATCTAATTGAAATTAAATTAATTTGAGATTGAGACGGTTGATGGATTGAATTTCCTTTCAAATAATAAGGATGACGATAAAGTATAGATCGTGACTGAAAAGGAGATGAAGATTGGCCGACCTCCACCTTTCTCTCTTTTGTATTTGACTTTATGCATTTACAGATGAAATTTATTGGGTCGACATTGAAGGGGAGAAACATCCCCTACTAGAATTTCTCTATTCTCATAATTTGAACAACATAAAATGAAGACATCACGCTCTTTTGTAGTACATTTTAGACCTAATGTCATACCTAACCCTATAGGTCATAAACACTAGTATGTGATTCAAAAGAGGACCCTGGGCCTTGTTTACTTAAAAGGCTAATGGTATAGATCATAATAGCAATAATTTATGAATGATTGGTACTCTCGAGACTTCAAGACAACTAGTTGGTTTGTCAAATGTGCATTGAAGTTGTACTACATGCCCTTTGACAAAAAGTTGTTTGTTTGTTACCATCGTCAGATCTTTCTATATCAATCGTTCTCTATAATAATATTTTATTATAACAATTAAGTAGTATGTGAAATCGATTGTTCATAATATGCTATTGTATATGTTTTCTATAATTGTATTTCATTATAGCATTTAGAAAGTATCTGAATAAACAATGTCATTATAGAAAGATAGCGCGTTATTGGGGACACTTAACCACTATCAATCAATTGCCACTACCTTTCCTTATCTTGAGCTATTCCATCTGTTTTCTTCCCTCTACATTGCCTAAAGGTTCCTATAGCTAAAGTTCTATATGTTGTGCCCCACCTTGTCTTGGTGCCTCTTTGGAGTCTTTATTGTTTAGTGTATCATTCTTGACTCCTTCCTCATGTTCTCTTTGTGAGTTTCTTGGAAGTTTAAGTTAGCGTTTGACTATGTTTCATAGTGAAATTTGAAAAAAGTAACTTTTTCTAAGTGGATAAATGATATTTGAAATGGAAAAGGATCGAAATTGTCTTTGAACTATGCGAAATAGACCACTTATACCCTCTGTTATATTTTGAGATAGAAGAATACCCTTGCTGTTATTTCAAAGAGAACACAAATGCCCTCAAGAGTTAACATTCCAAATTTTTAGTGATGCGGCGAGCCATGCGGGACAAATTCCTCCATCTAAGCATTACCAACTAAGATTCACTACAAGAAATTGGACTTTTAGGGGCGACTATAATCGGCTAATCGCAACAAAATCCCAATATATTGTCATTAGAGATTTTTACTAATTTTTATCTAGTAATGGACATTGATTTTTAGTGGCGACTAATTTTTCAACTAAAAAATTATGGTAATTATTTTTAAAAATTTACGATCTAATATTCTAGAATCAATATTAAAAGCATCGAATATTTATCATGAAAATATTAAGATTACTTTTAACTCGAATCACTTTCTGCACAATGTATCATTCATAATAATATTGGATGCTTTTAATATTAATTTCGAAAAAAGGCCTAAAATGTCCTTGAACTATTGATAATGGTACAAAAATGTCCTCCATCCATCTTTGGATCTAAAATGTTCTTGCCATCCACCTTTCGGTCCAAAATTGTCATTTCTTTTGGGATAAATTACGTGGATAAACAAACATATACTAGTTAATTATTTAACATAGATATAGTTTGAAATAATTATGGCTCACGACTAACATCTTTGTATAATTACAGTTTGAGTTTGTACAATGAATTCTATAGAGAACAATATCATATATACAAACACTGTGAATTGTACAACAAATTATATAAACGATTCATGAGTCGCATAACGAAATATACAAATATTGCAAATTGTATAGGCGAATTATACAAACATTGTGCGCGAATTTTATAGTGAAATATACAAACGCTATACAAAAACTGTGAATTGTATAGCGAAATATACAAACGTTGTGCGAATTGTATAGCAAATATACGAACGTTGCATATTGTATAGCGAAGTATACAAATATTGTATGCAAATTGTATAGCAAAATATACAAATATTATATAAAAATTGTGAACTGTATAGCTCATTATACAAACGCTATACAAAACTGTGAATTGTATAACGAATTATACAAACATTGCGCGAATTGTATAGTGAAATATACAAACACTGCTATAGCTATAGTTACAAAATATAATTATCCAAACTATAGCTATGAAGTATAAGTATTTTGGATGGCTATACACAAAAATTCCTCTTTCTTTTAACAGAATAGTAATTAAATATTTTAAATAATTTTTAAAATACGTGATAATCACCTATTAGTTACAATTTAATTATTTAAAATTAATTCTAAATAAGAGAAGACTCGCCCCAGATTTTAACCCGACCCTTAACCCAACATTAACCCGCCCCAACCACAATTAAAAAAAAATTGTGGACATCATCATCATATAATATATCTATTATAATTGCAATTAGGAATTCATGTTTTTATTTTTTTTTTGAATTTTCCATTAATTTAACTAGTCAAACCAAACAAACCTTAAAAAAAATAACTTGATCTTACTTTATAACTATTGAAATATTACACCAAAAAGGCATTGTAGATCAGTTTCAAGATTTGGTAGCTCTTGTAATGCCTGCAATGAAACAATTCCACTTTAAATACAAGAAAATATGAGCAAATATTTGTATAATTACTTAATTATATTATGTCTCAACACGACACGTCCCCTCGTGTATTTGTCTGATATACTTTTTCATAGGCCAAACACTTATATATGTGTGTGTGAATATATTATATGGACGGGGATGAGATTTGAAACTGTCATTTGTCAAATTTTCTGACAAACCTCATTTAAAAACATAAGATGTTTGAGAAAACGATAAAGCATAGAAACAGGTGAATTTGTTGATCACACACCTACACTATGAGAGTGACTTATCACCCCCCTAAACTTATTTTTCTGTATTATTTACCCCATTCACACTGATTTAAAAAAAAGAAGTTAAAATATATCATGTGCATGCACACATCTATAGGGGATAAATAATGTGAAATCAGTAAGTTTGGGGGGTGACAGGAACATACCCCACATAGTCTAGGTGTGAAACATACTTTTAATTACTTAATTATATTATTCACGTGCATGCACGCATCTATAAGAGGCTAAATAATGTGAAATAAGTAAGTTCGAGGGGGTGACAAGAACATACCCCACATAATCTAGATATGAAACATACTTTTAATTACTTAATTATATTATATTTCAACGCGAAGAAGGATCATAGAGTCGAAGAAATTACCGGAACATATGAAGAAGAATCAAGAAAAGCTTCTTGGAAAGACATCAAACAATTTTCTCTTCTTATGTTGTCCCCTTGTTGTTGTTGTTGTTGTACAATGTTGTTTTGTAAACATGTTGGATTTGGAAAATTTGGAAATAAGTTATAATTATTTGTGTTCATGTTGGAAGTAGCAAGTTTGATGGATAGGAACTCTACTTGTTTTTGAAGTGATTGAACATAATTGATGATTTCATCAAGCATCCCTGCTTTCCCAATTACTTTGTTACACCCTGGGACTAAATCTTGTAAACATTTCATCTTCTTGCTTATTTTCTCCCTTCTTGCCTGAAAAAAACATCAACACGAATTTGCGTTAAATCGCTATAACATGTTAAAATACGTTTAAAAAAGACAGTCTGTTACATGAAACATTTTGCATTCACCTAAGGTCGAAGGAAGACAGACTGTTACATGAAACATTTTGCATTCACCTAAGGTCGAAGGAAGGGTCATGCAAAATCAACAAAATGATAACATGCAATTTGCATTCACCTAAGGTCGAAGGAAGGGTCATGCAAAATCAACAAAATGATAACATGTTGCATGCCAGACCAACGCAGGTAGTGTCGGAATCAGGAATTTTAGTGAGGGGTATAAAGGGGGAGGGGAAGTTAACATGTAGTATTTAATTTTCTGATGAATTAGCATAAGATGGCTCCATCACAGTAGCGGATTCAAAATTTTCATTCAGAAGGTTCGAAAAATAAAAATAAAAATATGTGAACTAGAGTGCAAAGTACAAAATTAATATTTGTAGTCCATGTTGGGCAGTATAGTACATGAACTAAACTATCTCTCTTCTTTGATTTAGATGATTCAAAATTAATAGATATATAAAAATATAGAAAATTTACCTTAATTAGACAATGTAATATTTTATCGACGTGGTTCGAGTTAACCTTTTGATACCTATGTAGGTTCGCCGCTACTCCACCACTTAGCTCCGGTATGTTACAATAGGTTAAAATACACTAACAAAGAGCGGTGAGGTGGATGAAGCATCTTGCATTTCTCAGATTCCAGAGAAGAGCCTCTTAACACAAACAGATGTCATGTACACAATCTATCGTGACATAAGTATCAGTAGCTAATTTAGTGGAGACAAATTTACTGTTATTTCAAGGTTCTCTTCTACAATAACATAAATCTATCGGCAACAACAACTACAACAACATAGCATACACTAAAAAAACAACAACTCGATGAAGATAACTTTATCGTTGCTCGTAAAAAGATAAATATTAATTTATTGTAGTAAAAGACTTACTCTCTCTGCTAAGCTGTGGCTGTCAGTAGCTTGGCCACGACGTGCCCTGACATGAATAAAATCACTTTTTTTATCCTTTGAATTCTTCACTTTTTCACTTTTCACTTCCTCATTAAATTGCTGAACCAAAAAAAAATAAAAAAAATAAAAAAAATAAAAAATTAGGCGATTTCTTTTCATTTATTTAAAGTTAAGTGCACTAAAGTTTTCGCTATGTGGAGGGTTCGGGGAAGAGTCCGACCAAGAGTTAATTGTATGCAGTCTTACCTTGCATTTTTGGAAGATATTTTCAAGACTTGAACCTGTGACCTCCTGATCACATGATAACAATTTTACCCGTTACTCCAAAATGTATAATATAACATAAGACTAGAAAATTTTGGTTCTAAAAAGACTTGGACTTTATAACAAAATGTTATAGAGAATGACTGTACATTTTTGGAGCAGTAGCGGAGCCAGAATTTTCATCAAGGAGGTTTAAAATTTGAAGAAGTAGACATACAATCTAGTCGAACGGAGGTTCTACACCTACTGTATATACATAAAAAAAACTATTTTAACTATATATAAATAGTCTAATTGTTTGCGAAAGGAGGTTCGGATGAAACTCTAAAGATAGTGGAGCTCCATCCCTGTTTGGGAGGCAACTACTAAAGATAGTGTACATCTAGACATCTTAATTTCATCTCAACTAGCAATTAAACATTCTAACTCGTCAATACCGTGTCTCATTGACACCCAACACTGACGTGGTACATAAATTTTAAATTAGAGTGTTCAACCGATACAGTGAAAACGAGTTGAGAGGTATATATCTAGATGTGCATATTCAAAGTCGAAGCTTTAGTCTCCCGTTAAGACCAAGTTAAAGTGTATAACTACACATTATGTAAACTTAGATAGAGACTTTAATTTTATAGTCAAACAACAAAAGTCACCAAATCCTATTTAGCAATGAATTATCTACAAAATTCTATAAGCTACGAGCAATTTAGCGATGAAATTAGTAACATTTACAAACCTCTATCTTTCTTTTCTTGCTGGTCCAATTCCTCTTTTCTCTTTCAAAATCGATTTGTGTCTCAATTTTGATGGGAAAATTTGGAAATTGACTAAACTCCATTGAATGAACAAGATCTTGATTTGGCAAAGAATTAGAAATTTGCTCTTGTTGGCATTGATACAAACTTTCAAACATGACTCTTTGTCTTTCAAGAATGTTCATTTGTATGAGTGGAAATTATTGAAAGTTGAAAAGATTGAGTGGATATTTATATATAGATAGTTCAATTATAAGCTATTACTAAAGGGCGAAGCGGATTCAGAATTAAAATTTGATGAGTTCAATTATTAAAATTTGTTATCATCGAATCTAGTGTTGTTATTTTTTTGTTTCAAATTATGTGACACTTTTGAGCGGGGCAAATTTATAGGCAAAAATATGGGGTATTTGAATTTGTGGTTTCTCCATAAAATGAAATATTAAATTGGAATAATATTGTCTTCTGATACTCATATTATAAGGAGGTTAAATTATGTAATTAGTTGAATGTTGAGTTATTTACTTTAAGGATTACTTAATTAATCCATTTTTCTTCTTTTAATTTTTTTAGACATTATGAAATTTTAGGTAGGAAAAGTGAAAAATTAATAATGAACGTGTGTTTTGATAAATAGTTAATAAAATATTATTTATTACAAATTTTTTAAATTATGTGATCTTAAAAATGATATACTATTTTAATAATTATAAAAGGAGGTTATTAAAATTAAACTAAGAAATTTAAAAGTATCACATGAAGGGTACTATAGATAAAATATTATGTATTACAAATTTCACTAATTTTTTTTTATTTATAAATAAATTTATATTTCACGTCAAAATGTATTAAGTTCAGTCATACGATGGGGTGGGGGTGGGGGTGCGGGGCAAATCAAGAATGTAATGATAAGGAAAATGAATGGTAGGGTTTAATGAATGGACATCCAACTCCTCACTTAGTTCAAAAGTCATTATTATATATTTATATAATATAAAATATAATATACTCCTATTATTATTATTATTATTATTATATTATTATTATTATTATTATTATGATAATCTTTTATGATGCACTTATTGTATAAATTGAAGTGGAAGATTGGAGTTGTTGGTTAGGTAGTATGTCTATGTCCAATATATTGTCTTCAATAGATCCTCCCAAATTTGCTTTTTTTTTTCCCGAGTTATTTCGATAGACCTTCAGCTCAACAAAAAATAAAATAAATTAAAGTAGTTTGGGAGAAAAATAAGACAGTGAAAGAGTTAGTAACGCCTAAATACTAAAGATGACGAGAAAAAATATTTAAAAAGAATTAAATCTTTACGCCAAATAATACTATGATATACAAGAAATAACATATAGTACTAAAAATTGAAGAATAAGAAGCAACAAGCACCTCATCAAAGATAATCTTTTGTGGTAATTAATTGGCGGCAATAACTAATTTAATTGCCGTCACATATGTCTTTGTAGAGGCAATCACTGATGACAATTACATTTTACTACTATTTGTAAATGCCGTTTGTGAAGCCTATAGCGATATTAGATCCTATGATGATTAACTAATGCTGATAAAGATTTTAGCATTCTTTGTTAATTATGTGGATTTTTTTGCCACTAAAATCTGTTTTTACTTTTTGTTGTAGTGACGAAGTAACCGTATTGGAATATTCGTGTTTCTCCTCTTCACATGATCAAATCATCTCAATCTAACTTTTCTCATCTTATCTCTTTCATCGAGGTCACTTCTATCTTGAACCGTATATCATCATTTCTAATTTTACTTCTTCTAGTAAATCCACGAATTCATCTCAATGTAACATTCTCATTTCCATCTTCTGAATGTGAGAGTTCTTCATTGATTGATCGATCAATACTTTGCCACATATATTATCAACGATCAAGTCGTCACTTTATAAAACTTGTATTCAAATTTTAATATAACACCTTCTTATCACACAGGACCTGCTGTAACAGAATTACTTTCATTTTATCTATGCTAGGTTGTCACCATCACAAAGTAAACAATAATTGAAAGGAATCTAATTTTCACACGCAATGTTATGTATGTATGTGACCAAAAATTATGGTGGCGCGATAAATATTTTTCATTCTTAATCAAAAAATTTAAATTTAAATTTTAATAATGAAACGTAACCATTTTTGATAGGATACACTTCATTGTTAATGAAACCTTTCAATATGAATTTTAATCAATCAGAATTTCAAAATAAATATTGAATATAATTTATTTATTTTTTAAAATTCATAATTTAGGGGGGAAAAAAAGATAAAAGTGAAAGGCAGCTAGAGACAAACTTGGCCAAACTGTTGTCTTCTTTTGGTGACTGAGACAACTCATAAATAGAAGTGAAATTAGAAAAATGAATAAATAATAATAATAATAATAATAATCAATACAATGAAATAGCATAGAAAGATTCATCAATTAATTTAAAATTAGTTTAAAAGAAAAATAAGATAAATAAATTAAAATAGAAAGAGTAATATATCGACTGACCCAATGAGTTGAGAAAGTATAATAATTCTGAGATTATTATTCAATATAGAATATAGTATAAAAATGGCATTTCAAAGAAGGGAAAATATATCTCTTAACTTTGTGATTTTAAGTTGGTACACTCTCTTGTTAAAAAATTGAAGCATATATTGTCGTAGCCTATTTATCTTTTTTTTTTAAAAAGAATTCGTATTTACAAAATTAGAAAAAGAATATCTTAAAATCGAGTTTTTAATTCGAAAAATATCACGTGATTTTAAAAATTACCTCACTGTTTTTTTATTTCCCAAACTCGACCCAAATAAAAAAAAGGTGAGTGATCTAATTACCTTTTTTTTTATAGTCATGCGACATTTTTTAAATTAAATATACTTCATTTATTAGATGACGAGAATAAATATACTTTATTTGTTAGATATCAAAGATATATATACCACTTTTTTTAATGAATGTATATCAACTCGAATACACAAAATTGAACATTAAAAAAAAAAGACAAAATGTACAAAATTGAAGAGGGGGGGGGGGGGATATTTACCCCCTTTTTTCCATAAAATTATCTATAATTTATTTCAAAATAATTAATAATCTTATCTACCAATAAAACAAGCCCTAATAGGATAA
Source organism: Solanum aculeatissimum (assembly GCA_038996855.1). Taxonomy (NCBI): domain Eukaryota; kingdom Viridiplantae; phylum Streptophyta; class Magnoliopsida; order Solanales; family Solanaceae; genus Solanum; species Solanum aculeatissimum. Next base: position 25,284 of record JBCEWC010001051.1, read on the forward strand.
ACCAACTTTAGAATGATTGAGAATGAGAAACTATAGACAATATGGCTAAGGTTAAAGCACATTAGTTGAATGGATCTTAGCTTCATCACATTCATATGGATGTGTTCCCCCACCCACTCACCCCCACCTTATTTTTCCTCATCATGACTCCACGTATAGGCAGAATCAAGATTAAAAGTTTCAGAAGTTCTAAAGAAGAGAAAAATATTTCTAATATAGATATACAATCTACGAAAAAGTTATTGAATTTGTCGTTATTTTAAGTGTCAAATTATGAAAAAGTCATTATTCGCTAATTATAATTTGCAATAGATATGTGATTTTAATAGGTTATTAATGTAATATTAAATAATCAATAATTGGTTCGAGAGGATGATTAATCATATGGGATCGAGACAACACCTAAATTCCTACAAAAGTCAATAATCGGGATTTAAAAAAAATTAATATTATGCATTAATTTAAAATTACTATAATATCTCATAAATTTTAAATTCTGAATCTTCTTCATATCTAAATAACTCCCTAGCATCATGTTTCTTTGTTTTTTTTAAACCAAAAAAAGTATTCTTGTTAAAGATTTAAAGAAGAAAAGGATATTCCTTTTTGTGGGTTATTGAAATAATTGTGAAGTGATATGAATGATGAAAGATGCAAATATTATTATTATCAATGATGATTTTATTTTATTTTATTTTAATCTTTTTAGTTGGAAATCCAAAATTTAGAACAAAAACAATGAATGAATATGATATGTTTTCTTTCCAAAAATGGATTAAACAATAAATCGCAGGAAAACTAACATAACTAGGCAAACATATGATATATATTTACATTATACAATTATAGTTTGAAAAAATTACAATTTATAGCTATGGTTAAGATTTTGTTGCTATTCTCTCTCGCCTCTCTCGTTTCTCTCTGCAATTTCTTGCCGCTGCATATATACAAATTATTTTGATAGATATACATATGTAATTCACCTCTCTCGCTTGTCTCTCTCCTCCCTCACTCAATCTCGCTTGCCAGATATACAAATACACATATATATTAGTTACACATCTACAATTATTTGGCAGATATACACATACAATTTGACAAATATACATATACAATTCGCTTCTCTCCTCTTTCTCTGGATCTCGCTCGCCTCTCTCCTCCCATCCAGGTCATATAACCGAAGTTACATCATGTAATTATGTAAAATATAGCTATTTGACTATATTAAGTTTCAAGCCTAGACTATTTATGAAAATTCCCCTAAATCTTACTAGTTAATTATATTGTCCCTTGGAGAAAAGGAAGTAAAACCTTTTTTTGCTTTTGGTAGTTAAATAGTTTTACTATTGAAATTAAAAAAAAAATCACATAAATTGAGATAAAAAAATTTACACAAATAAGTAAATATATACTAGTTAATTACTTAACATAGCTATAGTTTGAATTAATTACAGCTCGCGACAAACATCTAGCTGTAATTACAGTTTGAGTTTGTATAATTCGCGTGATTTATACAAACATTGTGGGTGATTATACAAAAGTTATGCGCAAATCAAATTGTATCAATATACAAATATTGTGAATTGTCTAACGAATTATACAAACGTTGTGCACGAATTGTATAGCGAAATATACAAACGTTATACGAAAATTGTGAATTGTATAGCGAATTATACAAATGTTACGAGAATCATAATAAGCTGCCATGACCATAGTTACAAAATGTAATTACTCAAATTATAGCTATGGAGTATAATTAGGCTTTATATGTTTGACATTTATGAAATTTACTCAAAAAAGTATAACAGAAGAATAAAAAATGAAATCTTGAAGCAATATGATAAAATTATCTTCATATGACTTATAGGTCATAGATTTAATCTTCGTGGAATCAAATCTTCAATGATAAAATTTAAATTAATTAAATTTTAATTCTGAATTCACCTCTAACGTACGTTCATGTTAGATTCTGAAAGAGTAAATAATTAGGCCCTACATTAATTATTTCTATCTAATATAATATATATGAGTGGACACCAACAAAAAAAAAAGTTGAAGGGCAACCATACTTAGGTGTCCTACAAACCTTTAATCAAAATTTCAAAAAAAAATTAATTAAACCTAAAGTCCCCAAAAAATAAATCCACTCTTCTTTTGTTTATTATGAATTTCAGAGAGTTGGCAGACGCGAAATTAGAATTTAAATTTTTTAAAAAGGAATTTGTGTATATAGCCATTCAAAAATCCCTTAATTATGCTTCATAACTATAGTTTGGATAATTATATTTCGTAACTATAGTTATATCAATGTTTATATAATTCGCACAACATTTGTATACGTTTATATAATTCACTATACAATTCACAGTGTTTGTATATTTCGCTATACAATTTGATTCGCGCACAACGTTTGTATAAATCCCGCGAATTATACAAAACACAAACTATAATTACAGTTAGATGTTTGCAGCGAACTGTAATTAATTCAAACTGTAATTATATTAGCTAATTAACTAGTATATGCTTGCTTATCCAGGTAATTTTTCTCTTTTCAAATATAATCATTTTAGTATACCGAATAAATTGTATACATATATATACATATCAAACGATTTCCTTAAAATACAAATATAAGCTTTATATTTAAATTATTGAATTTTATCGAACCTGTTCCTAAAGTCAGGACATATTCTCATTGTTGTATAGACCTTACACAAATGCCCCATACAGCTATGTTTGGGCCACACACACAAATGATCCATTGCACTTGAAGACCATCTGAATAGTATTATGGGATAATTACGCTGAGGGTTGTTTCACTTAAAATAATTATTAAAAAAGTAGTTTTAATTGTATAAATATGTATAGTCAGTGTATATTTGTGTATCATAATGTATATTTAGTGTATAACTCATGTATAAATAATATACATTGTATAGTAGTATATATTTTTTATAACTTTTGACAAACTATATTATATATCATGTATAGTTTCACTGATTTGAGACTATTTTTTATGTAAATAAAATATGGGCTATATTTATTTTAAATTAATTAATTTTTTTTGTATATATATGAAATTTCTCCTAGTATTATTACATGAATAAACAGCCAGCAGGAGATTACAATCTAGAAGTAGGCCTAATTGATTGCAAGTTACTATTCCAAACTTTTTTCTCACAATAGAGATGGCAATAGGGCGGGGCGGGTGCAGAGTGGGGCAAAGCAGGCAGGGTTGATCTTATTAGGGTTGCGGGGGATACAGTGTAATTTGAATCCTCGCCATCTTTTGACTGAGCTATAATGTACATGTTATACAGTTGAAACTTCATTATTCTACTAAAGGAAATTATTTCGTTAAAAATAAAGGACCTCTAATCAAGTATTTTTTTTATGAATAGATTTGACCAATAATATATTCAGTAAAATCTTACAAGTAGGGTCTGAGGAGGGTAAAATCAGGAGCGGCTCAATGAAGTTTGTGGCCTAAAGCCAAATCGTGATAAAAGGCTTATAAGATGAAGTTGTGACAAAAATTGTTGACATTATTTTGTAAGCAATATATGCATTTATAAACAATAATATAACCTCTATATATAGAGTATATTAATTATAACAATATCTTATCCGTATATCAATTTTCTTAACGATTTTAATTTGAAAGATAAACCTAAACTATCAATATGAGTCATTATTATGTTTTAATGATTTTTTGGTCAATATCTTGATCACAACATTATGAAGAATATTTGGCTCAGACTTAAGAATAAGATTACAATATTATGATAAATGTGCGAGCCCTTTGGACCTTTCGATGCAGCATCTTCAGCTTATCGAGAACGTGACCTTAGATAGGAAGGTAGGACAAGGGTAGAAGGTAGTTAAGAGTAGTCTTATTAATAGCTTATCCGTGTCGGTCATAGTATAAGCCTATTCATGTAGTCTTTGTCTTTTGGTATCTAATACCAGAGATACAACCTATTCATGTGTTTAGGTGATCACACCTTCTTCTTGTTGTTGCGATCCCGTGAATATATTGCTCCGCACTGCTTTGCTACTAGTTGTCATGTTTCCGAGGGTCTTTCAGAAGCAACCTCGGTAAACATGCGTACACTCTACCCTCTCCAGACCCCACTTTGTTGGAATTCACTGGATATGTTGTTGTCGAAGAGGTTTGAGGCAGGACGATCCCATGTTACCCTGCCTCTTTGCTATATCTATGGAGTATTTAAGCAGACAGTTGAATGAACTTAAAGCACTGGGAATCACTCATGTCATTTGCTGATAACTTATTGCTATTTGCAAAAGCTGATGTCTCCTCAGCTTGTAGGTAAATCTGGGAAAGAGTTCAATCTGTTTTGGTGGCATCAATCACAGTGAAGAAGAAAGGATCTCAGCTCAACTTACGATATCCCTCCCCCTCCTCTTCCAGTACTTTGACGTCCCTCTGTCCGCTAAGAAGCTAACTATGAGTTAATGGCTACCACTTATTGAAAACATTACTGCTAGAATCTCTTCGTGGACAGCTAAGAAACTATCTCACTTTAGAAGGGTTTCAGTCAGTTATCTTTGGTAGTCAAGCCTGTCGAGCACAACTACTCATCGTTACTGCTAAAGTGATAAAAGTTGTCGAACAGGATCAAGTGTGATCACAAAGAAGGCATTGGTCTCATGAGATAATATTAGTGACAAGATAACACCTTCAATACAGAAAGGGCTTCTTTGGAAACCTCAGTTCTAAGAAATGATACGAAAAGTACAAAAAATATCGTCATTCAAATATTGGAAACTGCTCCTGATACGAAAGAATGCATGCACGATTAGTATGAGGAAAGAAACACATAACTCAAGCACACACAGAGAGGGGAGAGGAGTAAAGGTTTACCTGCATTTCTGCAAAACTGTTGACAACTTTGAGCATCTAGATCATTGTAATCGATCTCATCATTGCTGGAACAGAATCCTCGTGTGACATCCAATTGCAAGCTTGATCATTTATATTTGAAAACGTTACCAATGAAGTGGTACTGTGACTCCCAAGAAAGTGAACTGAGCCTGGTTAAAGGATTCAGGTCAATATCTTGAAACTGAACTTTGTGAATACTCTCATTGCGTTCCTCTGAGATTGTATCAAAGTCGTTTAGTATCTTAGCATCTGAAGATCCATTATTCATCGAGTTGTTCAAGCTAGCAATCGAATTAGAACAAGGTTCCCATAAGTGAGCCTCCATGCTGGGGTTGGGAACGCTGAATCAATGCGTTGCAGTCCACCATGATATTAGGTCCTTCATTGTGTGATTCGGAGTCAAACATAAGTCAGCCAATTTCCTTCTTCCTGCCTTGTGAAAGTAGGGAGGTTGTTTCCAATAGAACCTCGGCTCAAAAAAACATGTAATGTAAATGTTGAAGTGAAGAACTCATGTTGAAAATAATAGCAACGACAAATAATACAATAACTAAAAGAAATGGAAACAATCGGTAATACTACAGTCGAAGAATAAGATAGTGAGAGAGTAATAATATTATTATTAAAAAAGGAACTAGACAATGCCCTCGACCTACTAAACCTCTACCCTAATCCTCGACCTTCATATTTTTCTATCTAGAATCATGTCCTAGGTAAGCTACAGGTGAGCCATGTCCTATCTAGTCATCTCAAAGATAAAGGACATTTAAACTCATCCCGGTGGTAGAGAGCTCCTCAGAATGTCCACATCAGCATCGTCAAGTCGACTTCTCAAATGAGAGTTCACTTCACATTGGTTTTTAAATGGGTGAGAGTCTACCTTCTAAAGAGAGCCATTATCTGTTTGCTCCATCACAACTGATTTTCCATGCTTATTAAGGAGTTCCAGAAATATTGACAAGATCCTCCTTTTTGTCGTCTGACCCTCACCAACGTTATCCATCAGCGCTTTTATGGATCTTTTTTCTATTGAAAGAGATTTTAGAGATGTGATATGAAGTGTACACATAGCAACTTGAATTGCCTCGAACGCATATTCTTCAGCTGAATCTGTTCTATTTACATACCGATGAAGTAGTTCCTTTATAACCCTTCCCGGCCTCCTCTTCAGATGTGTCCAAGCTGAATATCGCACCCCTCAGTTCAGCAATCAGTTGTGAAATCTGCAGCTAGAATTTTTCAGTAAAGTGGATTGAGATAGGCCTAATATGCATTACGGACTTTGTCATTTAGTTGAAAAATCTACGAACTATCATGCAATCAAGACAACCGGAATAGAAAATATGCACAGATGAACCCCTCAAAGGAATGTTCTCTGACTGACCTCTGAAGCCAGCGATACTGGAACCATATTTTGCACCTGGCTTAAGCTTTTCTCAAACAAGTTTCTTGATTTCTTACATCGTGAAAGTATAGCGTCTCCTGTGAATGCCTGGAAACACAATACAGATTGTTGTTTAGTGACTGAAGACAATAGGGTATCTTCAATTCATTGTATGTTTATAATGTTTAGAAGTATTACATTGGTCATGCATACACTTAATTGCATAAACCGACGAATTGTGTTAGAAGTAGGGATTGCGATGCTATGAATGTGACTCTACCATCTGATCAATCCCACAGTCTTAGACTCCCTTCCTTGACTAGCCTAAGTTACTGGCCTCCACGGAAACATAAACACGATACCATTAAGAAAAAATGACATGTATATTGACGGAAATTCCACCAGCTTGTTAAGTTCTGTAATAGTTCAACTGACTAAGTTTCTGAGGAATGGGGTCAATGTAGCATTACATAGGAGATATAAAAACAGTTGAGATGAAACTAGTTGGCTGCCAACCAAGTACGGCTACCAGGTAGATATATTTAACAAAAACACTTAATGAAAGACTAGTTGGCTTAGTTTGTTCCAGAATGCTTACCAAGTATAGCTTACTAGATTCACTGCAGTGCTGATGAAGTGTCTTGGCTTTGTCAATTTCACTGTTCAACCGGCAAAGTGCCTCTCTTCCGGAAGAGCATCCAGGACGGGCTGCTTCAATTTTAGGAAGTAATACTGAAACTCTAGTTACAAACTGAATTAGTTCCATGCACATTAGTTGATGCACCTGTTGTCATCATAACCAACAGAGATATTGAGTTAATTTGCACAAGGAAAATATATGTTCAAAGCAAACGGCACCCTAATATGGGATAAATGACAAAGAAATATCCAGGAATTAACAGATACATCATTGCATTTAGAAAACTAACAATGTTTTAACGACAAAAATCCCGGCCAGCAGAATTTTCCAGAGAGGCAAAAACCTTTTGGTTTTAATAATTTATCAGTTCCCTTCATGGCATTCTAACTATTATTTTTTTGTAACTATGGTGTTCGGGCTAGCTTGTTTGCACCTCGACTAATTCCTGTGGGCACCTATTACCTCCCACCAGCACATGTATTGGGTAACTCTGTCCACCAAGGTTTGGAGGGATGAGAAATGCAGAAACGAAGAACAAGAGTCACACTTCTGGAAAAACTTCCTCTTCCTTTTCGATTGTTCAATATTCACAATATCACCTCCTTTTATAGCCTAGGCTTGGCTTCCTTGTCTGAATAGGATTACAAGAATTTCTTATCTTTCCTAATAGACTACCATTTCATATCGAGTCGTTCGACTGCAGAAGCCATACATGTCGTAAGGAGAATGTTGGAGCAGTATAGGGAGAGGAAGAGGATCTTACATATAGTGATCATTGACCTAGAAAAAGCTTACGATAGAGGAGTCTAAAGGGTTTAGGTTGAACAGGACTAAAACTAAATACTTGGAGTGTAAGAAGGATTGAAGGATTGAAACACAAATCATATCTAACAATGGAAGTTTGAAATATCTAGGGTCCATAATTCAAGGAAATGGGAGATCGACAATGACATTACATATCATATTGGAGCCTATTCTCTCTTAACATTTTGGATTATTTGTCCACCATTCCGGGTAACCCACAAGTCGGTAGCATATTCCTACTTCATGTCTGAGATTCTTTTTTTTTTTTGAGAAAAATCATGTCCGAGTTTCTTACAATGTGAACCTACCACATTATTGTTTCTCCCTCACCTTGATTCCGGTAAGTGTATAACCGCCATTGTTCCACTCCGATCATCTTTTCCACAGGCAATACCTGCTCTTCCTGCACCATCTTTGCATAGACATACGGTCACGAATCTTGAGCAAGAACGTTAGGCCTCACCGTTCCATAGGTTGTTTTCATCCAATCCCATCAGAAAAAATGTACCTTTTCTTCTTCTCTTTTGGTCCCCCAGAATTTCTCCCAAATTGCCTCCGTTGAGACTCAAACCTGAGACATCATCGTTCTCAACCCATTTCGTTAAACACACTAACCCAAGGTGCCATTCTAACTAGGACTATTAGGAGTCATTTGGTTGGTAGTAAGTTATCCTAAATTAACTATCCCAAGATAAGTTATCCCACCATACAACAACAACATACCCAGTGGAATCCCACAAGTGGGGTCTGGGGATAGTAGAATGTACGCAAACCTTACCACTACCTCAGAGGTAGAGAGGTTATTTCCTAGGCACCCTCGTCTCAAAAACTCATAATCAGAATAAATTAGATACGAAAAAAAAGGGAAAGGAAAAGAAAAGTTATCTCGCCATGTATATGAAATAACTCATCGCATCACTAAGGTATAAATAATGTGATAAATAATCCCATGACTACCTAATACCTCCAACCAAAAGCAGGATAAAATAATCCTGAAATTATTATACCTCACACCGAACAACTCCTTAGAGTAAGGCCTCTCGTAACTCTCAAAATTTCCTCAATTTCTCACTCCCTAGGGATGCAATTATGCAAATAAGATGAGCTTAGCATTATATACCTTAGCAGCATGATGAGATGAAGGTGTCTCACTTACTTCAGCAGCATCATTCCACATGATAATTTCTGGTAAAATGAGCAGAAAATTAAGTACTGTTACTACTAAATATTATCAACAGCAAGCAAAATATAAAGGACAAAGGGACTAAGAGTTTCAAGAATGCTTTACCTAGAGAAGAAAAATACAGAAACCCTTTTCAACACTGAGGCCAACTCCACATTTCAGAAACTCACAAAATGCTTTCCCAACAATTTTTTTATTTCAAAACTTGGGGTTCAAAGGGATTTTTGGTTTTTGGGGGTTAAAAAGATCCATTTTTTAATTTCATATTTCTATATAAAAACTAAGGGCAAGTCCATATTTGCAATAACAGAAACCCCACAATCAAGAAAAGAGTTACTATTTGCATTTTGCTATATAAAACACTCTACTCAGCCTTTAATAAGCATTAAAGAGTATAAGACCAATTGAAAAGACTACCACAGAAATGTGAAATCCAAATTAGTTGAAGCTGCTTCAACGTGGATTATAAAATATCGAATGAGAAATCAAAAAGAAAACAAAAAATGAGAAAAAGACTACCATAAAACGCCAATTGAAAAGACTATCACAAAAATGTGAAATGTGGATTAGTCGAGTTTCAACGTGGATAATCAAATATTGAATGAAAAATTAAAAAGAAAACGAAAAAAGAGAAAAAGATTTATCATAAAACGCCAAAATCAAAAGGAACTTTTGGTCGGGTCCTATTTATTTACTCAAATCATTTTATTGTGTCATTCAAATTTAACACAAGTCGTTCATTTGACACTTTTTAGGATACAAAAATCGCCTTAGAATTTTAGATTTTCACATAAATTCAATAATTTTAGCATAAATTTAAATTTAAAGTATTAATATTGGACGTACATATTGAATTGTTTGTGCCCTTTGCTATGTGAATATCAATAAAAGGAGGTTCTATTGCATGTGTTTGATAGCTCAACTTGGACAAGATTAATATTTTAATTTTTAATTTTTTTTTTTAAATGTGTATATTTTTTTAACAATTTTTTAATTATAATTGCATTAAACCAACAAGATAAAAATGTATTTTATACATGTACATAGGTATAATTTAAGATCATAAAATTTTTAAAAAAGTTATTTTATTTTTTAAATTTTATGTTAAATTAAAACTCGACAAACAAATTAAAACTAAATAAACATAATATAATTGACCATGACTTTTAGTTCCAAAAGAAGACAAATTAAAGAAAGAACATAGACTTTTTATTATTATTATTTTGAAAAAGAATCTTCTATTTTTAGAAATTTTTTTAAATTATTTTGAAACAGAATCTTCTATTTTTCTTTTTCACACATACTTTCCCAAAGTTTATTTTTTTTAATAAAAAAGGAAAGAAACAAAAAAGTCTCTAGCTAGTGTGAATGACAATCCTCCTACTTCTTTCGTCCTAATTTACACTATACTATATATTTTAGTAATTCGATTGATTAATAATTTAAATTTTTATTTTCATAGTAGGATTTTAATTTTTCACTTTGTAATTTTATTTTTATTTTCTCCTCTCCTTAGGATAAAATTTTCTTTCTTATTTAGATTATTTAATTTTAAATTTCATATTTATGTTTAATAAGATAATATATAGTCATATAAATAATTATGCTTTATTTTAGATCATAAATCTTAAAATAATTTTTGTATGTCTTATTTTAGATCATAAATTTCAAAAAAAAAAAATTCTTTTTAAAATTTTGTGTCCAATCAAATAACGTCACATAAATTGAAAATGAGGAACTATTTTTTTAATGAGAATATCCCTACCCTTTTCTTTGATCAATTCATAAAAAGAGGAGATAATTAGGAGTGTGTTTGGTATGAAGAAAAATATTACCCATGTCGGATTCTTCAAAATGTATTATTTTTGGAGTGTCTGTCACATATTAGTCAATATTTTTTAGATAGTCCGAACAACGTAGTGGATACTACATTCAAACTGATATTTTTTTTTATGATGTATCAACTTAGAGATTTTAGCTTGCACTTGCCAAGAAGAGTTCTGACTCTCGAAATTCGAATCATGTCATATAAATTGAAATAGAAAGAGTACAAATTAATTAAAGTAAAGAGAGAAGTACTAAAAATGTCCTCGAACTTGACACGAATTATTAGTTTCATCCCTAAACTATTAATAGGTTTAAAAACACTCCTCAACTTGGCGAACTAAGCTTAAATACACCCTCCACTACTAAAAATAGACGAAAAACAACGGACTGCATCGTTTTTTTCGTCAAAATCAAGGAAAAAGCGACGCAGTCCATTCTGTATTGACGAAAAAGCGACGGAATGGATTGCATCGCTTTTCCGTCAATTTTGACGAAAAAAGCAACGCAGTCCGTCGGTTTTCATCTACTCTTTAGTAGTGGAAGGTGTATCTAAGCTTAGTTTGTCAAGTTGAAGGGTGTTTTTAAGTCTATCAATAGTTTAGGGACGAAACTAATAATTCGTGTCAAGTTCGAAGGTATATTTAAGCTTAGTTTGCCAAGTTGAGGGGGTGTTTTTAAGCCTATCAATAGTTTAGGGAAGAAACTAATAATTCGTGTCAAAGTTCGAGAGTGTTTTTAGTACTTCTCTCTTAAAGAAAATATACATATTATTGAACCATGGTCAAGTATGGAGTGTGTAGTATTCACAAAACTCTCTTAGTACAAAAAAACTGTATTGGACTATGTTGCTCGGACTCTTTAGAAATGTCGACAGGTGCATGCCGGATCCTCCAAACATAGTATATTTTTGAAGGATCTGACACGGGTGCGGCAACATTTTGGAGAGTCTGAGCAACTTAGATATTGGAAGATACTACACAGATACTAAAGACTTTAGTAAAGTCTTCCTTCTCAATACCAACAAAAAACTAGAGAAACTTTACACTTCATATCATGGAATCCTATACCAGTTTATTTACTAGAAATCAGCACACTACAGAGAGTTTTGATTATCTATTTTTTACTTTTAGCAGCAGAGCCTTGTTTCGAAAATAACTTCTGGAGTAGTCCTGGCGCCTTTGAACTAGACTTCTGCCGCGTATGGTCAACAGTAGAGCCTTTAGATGTGTCAGCATCTGCATTACTAGTAAACAGGCTCAGTAACTCCAAAGCCATTTCCTTCCCTTTGCTATTTCCGTTGACAGATATATTGGCGAGATCAGAAAAGATTCGTTCATCCGTGTGGATGACAAGCAGACAGTACTGAACGCATTGAGAGCACAAAGAGAGGAGGAGAGCCACTGCATGCTCCTGATCCTCAAGATTGTCACTGTCGAGTAGCCTCACAGTTGAAGGAATGCATCCATCAGTCTCAGCTACGGAAGCTGTGGCAACTTCAGTGATGCACAAATTTTTCAAAATAATAAGAGTGTCTCTTGCTAGAGCTGTATCTTGTAGAAAAGGGATCAACTTGGGAATGACATCTGAAGGTGTGATGAAGGAAACAATTCCGCTGTTTCTGGATAAGTTACATAATATTTTGATGGCTGGTTCGTGCAATTGTCTGTTCTGGTCATCAAGCATTTCTAGAATGGGAGTCAGAGCACCCGAAGCCACAAGTTTTTGTTGGCAATATTGGTGGCAGGACAGCACCTTCAATACAGAAAGGGCTTCTTTGGAAACCTCGGTTCGAAGAAACGATACCAAAAGTGCAAAAGTGTCATCATTCAAACATGGCAAACTGCTCCTGATATGAAAGAACCCATGTAGGATTAGTGTGAAGAAACAAAAACAAGACTAAAAGAGAAAAAGCACCCAAAAAGCAAAACAAAACAGCGGACAAGTTAAGCTTGCATTATTAAACGTTAAGCAGGACTATTGCTTTTTAAAAAAAAAACTAAGCAGGACTACTAAACATTCTAGTATCACAATCAAATTCTGAACCAGAATGCTTCTGAGAAGCCTTAATCAATTCGGAACAAATTCAGTCCACACTCTAGTAAGCTTTACCTTAAAAAGCGTAGAACTAATTTCACAAAAACTAGTAACACAAACACGCTAGGGAGGGGTGGGGGAGGGGGGGAGTAAAGGTTTACCTGCATTTCTGCAAAACTGTTGACAATGATAGACATCCCAGTATTTGGGAATTTAGATCATTTAAATCATGTGCATCTTTCAGAAATCTAATTATTGCTGGAACAAAATCCTCCGATGACATCCAATTGCAAGCTTGGTCGTTATATTTGAAAATGTTACAAATTTTTCCGACCAAGCTGCATTGTGACCCCCAAGAAAGTGAACTGAGCCTGGTTAAAGGATTCAGGTCCATATCTTGAAACTGAACTTTGTGAATACTGGCATTGTTTTCCTCTGAGATCCTATCGAAGTTGTTTAGTCTCTTAGCATAGGACACATGACCAGCATCTGAAGATGCGTGAGATAAGTTGCTGAAGTCGATAGGAAGAAGTAGATTATTCATTGAGCTGCTCAAGCTAGAGATCGAATTAGAACAAGATTCCAATAAGTGTACCCCTGCAGCCTCCACGCTGGGGTCAGGAATGCTAACTCCATGTGTTTCACTCCACTTTGATATTAGGTCCTTCATTTTGTGATTCGGGGTCAAAGATAAGTTAGCCAATTTCCTTCTAGTCATCGGACATGTATCATTACCTTCAGCAAACCATTTCAGAATCCGAAATCTTTCATATGTTTGTCCAGACACAATTACAACAGGCTCATACATCAATCTCAAAGACAAAGGACATTTAAACTCATCTGGTGGTAGAGAGCTCCTCAGAATGTCCACTTCAGCATTGTCAAGTTGACATCTCGCTTCACATTGATAAGAGTCTTCCTGCTGAAGAGGGTCATTCTCTGTTTGCTCTGTCACAATTGATTTTCCATGCTTATTAAGGAGCTTCAGAAATATTAACAAGATCCTCCCTTTTGTTCTCTCACCGTCACCCTCGCTATCCAGCAGTTTTTTTATGGATCTTTTCTCTATTGAAAGAGCTTTTGGAGATGTGATATGAAGCTTCCACATAGCAACTTGAATTGCCTGGAAGCCATGTTCTTCATCAGAATCTGTTGTATTTACATATCGACGAAGTAATTCCTTTAAAACCTTCCCTGCCTCCTCGTCAGATGGGTCCAAGCTGAACACTGCACTCCTCAGTTCAGCAATCAGTTGTGAAATCTGCAGCCAGTTTCATTAAAGTGGATTGCCTTGGACCACCAAGAAAATATAGTAGAAAAAAGAACGGAAAAAACCACAGAGAAAGACGATGAAGCCTCATGGTGAAAGAAAGTACAGATACAAAGAAATGGCTTAAATGAAAAAATGCGCTACGGACATGGAGAAAGTGAATTCTATGTTAACATAATGTGAGCCAAATGAGCATTATGGACTGTCATTTAGTTGAAAAATCTACCAAACTAGCGTGCACCACAGGCTTGTATATACACTTGTATAACTGAAACACATCAAGAATTATGCATCAAGACCACCGGAATATAAAATATGCATAGATGAACCTCTAAGGGAATGTTTTCTGACTGACCTCTGCAGCCAGTGATACTGGAACCATATATTGCACCTGGCTTAAGCTTTGCTCAAACAAGTTTCTTGATTTCTCACATCTTGAAAGTATAGAATCTCCTGTCAGCGCCTGAAAACACAATACAGATTGTTGATTAGTGAATGAAGACGATAGACATAAACTATCATCACATTACATTCATAATGTTTAGCAGTACTATATTGATATCATACCTACACATAACTGCATAAACTAAAGAACTGTGTTGAAAGTAAGAATGGCAATGCTATGAATGTGCCTTTACCTTCCTACCCATCCCATATAGTTGTACACTCCTTTCCTTGGACTAGCTTAAGCTACTGGCCTCCATGGAAACATAAACAAGATGACATCCTGAAAAACCCGTGTATATTGATCTAGAATGGAAATTCCACCATCTGAAGTTTTGTACCAATTTAACTCACTAAATTTCCGAGGAATGGAGTCAATCTACCAATACATGAGAGAGATATTTTACGAAAACAGCCAAGACAAAACTAGTAGGCTGCACACAAAGTATAGCTTAGCTGGTAGATCTCCCATTATGTTTGAGATATATTTAACAAAAACAGTTTAGTATAGCTTATTTGGGAGATAAATTAAACACAAACACTACAAAACTGGTTTGCTTAGCTTGTTCCAGAATGCATACCAAGTATAGCTTACTAGATTCACTGCAGTGCTGATGCAGTGTCTTGGCTTTGTCAATTTCAATGTTCAACCGGCAAAGTGCCTCTCTTCCGGAAGAGCATCCAGGACGGACTGCTTCAATTTCAGGAAGTAATACTGAAACTCTAGTCATAAACTGAAATAGGTCCATGCACATTAGATTATGCACCTGTCATCATCATAACAACAGAGATATCGAGTTAGTCTAGAATAGGGAAATATAATTTTAAGGTTTAAAGCAAACGGCACCACGGTATGGGAGAAATGAGAAGGAAATATCCAAAAATTGATCATTGCATCTAGAAACTAACAACGTTTCAATGACAAAAATACCAGTCAGCCGTAACAATTGATCATATGAACGTACTGTGATGATACTATATGTCAATTGATCATGGGGTCTCAGTAATAACTGATCATGAACGTTCACAACTGTATCATCACAGCACGTCCGTATGCCAAACATATGAACGTTCATAATTGTATCATACATACACATAATTGCAAAAGAATTAAACCTGAGACCTCATGATTCTCAACCCATTTCATTGACCCCTAGGCCACTCCCTTGAGTGCCATTCTAACTAGGACTACCCCTACCATTTCACTGTTTAGTATTATATACCTTAATAGCATGATGAGACGGCGGTGTCTCGCTTACTGCAGCAACATCACTCCACATGATAATTTCTGGTAAAAAGAACAGAAAACTAAGTATCAACTTTATCATAGGACTAAATACTACCAACAGCAAATGAATACTAACAGGAAAAAAAGAGAAATCCAAAGGCTAAGGGACTAACAAAACCATAAAGAGAAATGATACTCAGCTACAAATAAAAAACAGAAACCTTGAAATTTCAAAGACAACTTTTTGGTAATAACAAAATCCTTCAAGAGGTAGCAATTTCAAATATTGAACACAAAGATTATAACAAAATGACCATCAAAGTTAGAATTTTAATAAAAGTGATAATTTTCCACTGTTACCAAAAACTAAGCTGACAAAAAATTCAAGAATCCTTACCCAGAGGAGAAAAAATACAGAACCCCTTCTCTGCTTAAGATGAAAAAACAAACTTCAACACAGTTTCAGCAGTTTATTCAACTCTGTAAAACATCAAAACTGAGTTCAACTCCACATTTCAGAACTCACAAAATTTCAAAACTAGGGGTTCAAAGATAGATTTCTGTACTTAAAAAGATCCAATTTTTCTCCTCACAATTCAAAAACTATATATATGTCATTTCAGCATTAAATTGGTGAGCAAGAACAGAAACCCCACAAACAAGAAACACAAGGGCAAGAACAGAAACCCCACAAACAAGAAACACATTCATTTGCATTTTGCTATATAAAACATTCAGCTCAGCTTTAATAAGCCTTCAAGAGTACAAAACCAATAGAAAAGACTGCCATAAATGCCAAAATGTGGTCAAGGCAGTAACTTTATGGTCGTCGAAGACTTGAGACTACAAAAATCAAAGAAGAGAGAACTCACAGGACTATATCTTAGTGACGGATTCATGATTTTAATTCAAGTAGAATTTGAGAATTCATTTAAAAGGAGATCTATCATTGTGCTAGAAAAAAGGTTTAAATTTAATATATACGAAAATATAAAAAATTTACTTTATATATATAGTGTAACTTTTTATCGAAGGGATTCAGATGACCCCACAACCTCACAGTTTGGAGTTTAAAAGACTATATGTTATTTTTGGTATTTTCATTATAGTATTATTTTGTTACAATTTTCACTAACACTTTGTTTGGAAGGTTGCTATGTATTATTTCATAATATATTGTATTGTGATGCAATCAGATAGATTGTATTGTTCTTCGTCATTACATAATGTCATATATTCATAATTTGAATGATAAACCTATAAAAATTGAAAGATATATGATAGATATCATGAAAAGATAGGGTAAATAATAACGTAGAATTATAAAATAACGATGCAACTACACGAAATCGATCGTCACACAAAATGGGTCTTTTCGTTATTACCTAACGATGAAATTAAATGACACGATACAATAAAATTTAGGTAACAATCAAAATAAATATTGTATTTGAACTAATAATACATGTACAATACAAGTAACAACCATCCAAACAAGGGGTAAGTTAGTATCCCTAACTTTTGTTTTTATCTATTGTTTTCTGTATATCTATTTAAATTATGCAGATTCTTCACTTTCAATATCATATTTGTATCGAATTTATAATTCTTACAACTTATAATGTTGCTCATTATTAATCAAATATATTTTATGTTTTTTGTTCCTCTTTTCACATCTTTGGTGTCAAAAAATTATTAATATGTAACACTATATAATAATAAAAAATAATATTTAAATATTATATTTTTCAAAAATATTATAATATAATAATAATAATATATGACAAGTTGACAACCATCCAAGAAGTATTCTTTTTGGATAGAAAATTCTAGGTGTTTACCTTAACTTTTGAGTCATTTTCTTTTCTTTTTATCATGTCAATTCAATTCTTAAAAAAATTGGAAAAACATATATATCATGTCAATTCAATTCTTAAAGAAATTTGGAAAAAAAAATATATACCATGTCAATTCTATTCTTAAAAAAATTGGAAAAAAAATATGTCATGTCAATTCAATTCTTAAAAAAATTGGAAAAAAAATATTATGTCAATTTGACTTCATTCATTGGTTGATTTTGGAATCTCTCAAGGTCAAATTAAACATTGATGTAACATATTTTCTTTAATTCAGTCACATCTGAAGTTGTATTAAAAAGTAGAATACACATTTTAAATATTGGGACGATCTATTATACACTCGTAGTACTTATAAATGAATTATTTTTCCCCTTTAGAAGATAGTCTCAATTTTTCTGTGCACTTAATATGTTAGAAATTATAATATTTAATTATGTAAGGACTAATAAAATAGTGTCACATGTTCAAATTTGTCATTTGAATAGTTTTTTTCTTCTTCTCACGCACCTTAAGGAAGGTAAGGAAGGTGAAGACACTTTCTCAGGCATGTGACCTTCTAAGGGGGTATTAATATCACTTTGAACAAGATTAGGTGTGTAATAGATCGTTCCCATAGTTGAAGCGTGTAATTACTTTTCGAAACAAGTTCAGGGAGACATTTATGTCTTTTCCCATGTTTATTTTGAACTGTCAATTAATTCGAATTCATGTTTCATAAGTCATAAAGTTTATTTAAAAAAGATTTTTTTAACAAACTTTTTTATGGGGCCCGTGTGCAAAAATTGAACCGACCGATAAAAATGTTATCGGTTTATTGTTATTGGGTTATTAGGTTATCGGATTTTTAATGGTTTTAAAAAAAAGATTATTGGATTATCGATTCTATATCGATTTTACTGTTGGGTTATTGGGTAAACCGATAACTCAATAAGACTATAATAACTTATTATTGTGCCCCTTTATAAATATTAAATATTAGTAATTTAATAGTAATAGGACACTATAACAATACTTTACATATTTTAATATTTACAGTACTTAAATGATTAGTTATCCACTTTAGTATTTTAGTTTATAATTAACTAATTATAGCTTTTGCAAGTTTGTAAACATAATCTTCGTACTCTATCTGTTTTTTATTAATGAAAATTCTCATTATCATTCTTATCAGATAAATTGAAAACCGAACCGTTAAGGACTTAGAATCGACTAACCGAAAATCGATAAAAATTATTTTATTAATTCTCTTATTGATTTAGCATATTTAAAAATTGAAAATCAATAAACTGAACCAATAATATATAAAATCTAATCAAATCGATCGATGCACACCCCTATATTTTTTATACTCAAATTTTAGTCAAAGATACTGATGTGATGATGTTGAAAAAACAATGAGACTAATTTGAGGACCAAAAATAAGAAACCTTTTTTTTTTTTTTGTGGAAAACTTTTTCCAAGTATATTTCCTCGATTCTTCTTGTACAAGTCACAAAAGCTTGTGCTATATGGTTTTTTTATCGATTTATATGGTATTGATAGATTATATATATATATATATTTTTTATTTTTAAATTATTAATTATTATATCTTATAACGTATTCTATGTTATTTTAAAGAATATATGTTAATTATTTTATTTCATATACATATAAAATTTTGAGAGTCAATCAAAATTATATATTTTTTAAATATTTTAAATTATTAATAGATGAAGCAACTGAAAAAATAATTTATTAGAAGTAATATTGTAAAATCAAGCAGTTGAAGCAGACATGTCAATCGGTAGCTGCCTTTTAAAAAAATAATTTATTACGACTAATATTGTAGATTTTGTTGTTGAAACAACTGAGAAATTATTAACAGAAATGACATAGTAAAATCAAGTAGTTGAATCAGTCGCTTCAATCAACAGTTGCTTTTAAACAAATAGTTTATTAGTGATAATATCGTAAATTCATAGTTGAAGCAGATGAAGAAATAATTATTACAAATGATATAGTAAAATCAAGCAACTGAAATTGTCTGCTTAAGGGTTAATATTGTAAATTCATATATAGTTGAAGCAGTTGAAGAAATAATTAATAAAAACGACATAGTAAAATCAAGCAACTGCAACATGCACATCAGTCAGCAACTGCCTGTTTTTAGTCATTTATATGTAGTAGATACTAGTAGGGATGCGTATCGGGTGATTCGGTTCGGTTTTGAATATTATCGGTTTTGCTTATTGGTTATCGATTTGTAGATAAGTTAAA